>JACSOB010000311.1:0-23600 GCA_019677175.1 Bombus sylvicola | reverse complement strand
CATATATATATAATTTTGAACGTTTTAGCCTATCGACAGGTTGTTTCTTAGTTCCTAGTGTTGCGTTGTGTGTTCTATTTCTTTTGTATTCATTTAGATTGTAATTTAGTATATATATTTATATATTATATGTCGGGTTTACATTAGAATTAGAGTTAGGGGCGTGAAACGAATCTTCATTCGGATTACACGTTGTCGTTATACAATAGAGAAGACATCAACCAGTGCAAATACGATTATTATAGAATTAGACAAATAACCGTGGTAATCAGGTACTCGAGAAACTAATGACAATGAACTTAGGTTCAATAACGAATCCGCGGTCAACGGGATGATGGATGAACATGCTCACAATATCTAAGTCGGACTCTTTGTTAAAACGTGGAATATCCACCGAGCGTACAGACACTAAGTAACTCGCTAATACGACCTCACGAGAGAATGACTTTCCGTCGCGCTGATGCTGCGGAGGAAAGCTATGATGGGGTGTGTCTAAGGACACGAGATCATCGGATTCGTCGAGGATAGCCTTCGTTCAGAAGGCGAGGGAAATTGGCGTTGCTGCTAATTGGTCAATCTCCGTATCGGTGGTTAGAAAAGATGCTAGCCGCCCTTCAGGGAAAGTTGCTAGTGGGGGACGCCGTTCGTTGAAACATAGGTCTCTCCTATCTTCCCGTAGTTGGGACAAAGACTGTTTGTCTGTTTGAAGGACTTTAGGTAACTAGATCTTAGTGTTTATAACGGTCCTCGGGCTAGCTGATCACGTACTGCGGAGACGCATCGACATCTGGTAAACATCCTGCCCGGAGAATAGGATCTGCGTGTGGCGAGCTACGGGACAGAGACCGTTGGAATGTTTACTGCCACGTGCGGTTACAAATCTTTCTTTTTAAGGAGAGAGCTATAGAATTACTCCGTACCTTTGTTAGACAAAGCGTTCATCCCGTGACCGCGGCTACGTTCGGCGACTGGCTGTCGCCTCGAGCCCAAGCTCACTATCACAAATCTCGAATAAATACAATCGGACCGAAAGACGACAATTGTTTAATTACGCCTGCGATAGAATCTAAATTACGGTGTTAAGGGATTTTCCCGAAGTTCTAAAGGAAAGGCTCCGATGCCCTTTCATCTCCGACACGGCCATCCTGACTATCACACGTCCTCGTGTGTAACTAAAATATTGCGTCTTTCCAACATTAGACTCGATGTGACTGATATTATTTACCGTTCAACTAAATGTTCCAAATAAGTCAAGGGTCCAGTTTGACAACAAAATTCTGTTCAGAGGTTTGACAAGCAAGGAAATGAAAGAGAACTAAAATTAGTAGCGTTATAATTTGTCTTCAAAGTGCCAGTTGCATTCTGTGAGTTATCAGTCAGTACGTAATGACGCAACGGATCATTTTCGATTTCGTACACGGGCGGTTCTCAGTTTGTTGGATCATATTACTACGTTGTGTGTATGAAGGCGCAGGGGGTCACTGTTGACGTACTAAGGCGCAAGTAGTCATAATTGACGTACTAAGGCGCAGGAAGTCACAGTTGACGTACTAAGGCGCAGGAGATCATAATTGACGTATGAAGGCGCAGGGAGTCACTGTTGACGTACTAAGGCGCGAGTAGTCATAATTGACGTACTATGGCGCAGGAAGTCACAGTTGACGTACTAAGGCGCAAGAAGTTGACGTACTAAGGCGCAGGAGTAAGCATTAAGGCGCAGGAAGTCATAATTGACGTGCTAAGGCGCAAGAAGTCACATGACGTATTAAGGCGCAGGAAGTCATAATTGACGTGCTAAGGCGCAAGAAGTCACAATTGACGTATTAAGGCGCAGGAAGTCATAATTGACGTGCTAAGGCGCAAGAAGTCACAATAGGTGTGCCCCAATGAGGCATTAATGATCCTCTGAGTTTCGTGCACTTGCATCGTTATTGTCACCGTCGCTGTCATCACCCCAGACGTCCAACTCAGCAGGGACGCAACTTTCTGGCATTTGTCTCAGTCTGTCATATGATCGTTTGCCGTCTAAGGGTTTTAAAGTAAATCTATGTCCTTCCAAAATCTCTGCTATCATGAATGGACCCCTGAATTTCGGATCTAACTTCGTTTGGTTTCCTTCCTCGTTTTTTGCATAATACAAAATCACCGAGATTAAACCTAACTACTTTAGCTTTAGTTTTGTCAAATCCACCTTTATCGTACCTGACACTAATTCCTATATTCTCTATTGCCTGCTGTCTTCCGGTTTGCTGTCGTAAGGTCTTTGCTGTCCTACCAATTAATAGTTCCAATGGACTCGATTTAGTCGCGCGGTTGGTTGGTGGTGCAATTCGAAGCCAACTGTATTTTGCCAATCGCGTCTAGCCACGATCGCCCGGTCGTTTCTACGATTGTGAACATAATTTTTAACGTATTCATAATACGCTCTACCTGACCGTTGGCCCTACTCGCACCGGTTGAGATTAAGTGGAGTTTAGTGTTTACCTTGACAGAAATCTTGGAATTCATTCGTTACCCGTAGGACACCTCTCCTGATCCGCTATTATCCGGCAAGGTCTGCCGAATAAAATATAGCATACTTAAGTGCTTTAACGGTACTAAGAGAATCTATTCTACGAGTATGATGCAGATATGCGAATTTAGTGAAGACGTTGACCAGAACAATGACATATTCTTTCGAACCACTTTTACCGCTTAGTTTGCCCGTTATGTCCACGTGAACGGTATGCCAGGGTATGCTGGTCTTAAGTATAGGATGTAATTCAGCTTGTATTTTACCTGAACTAGCCTTCGAAACTCGACAAGCACGACAGTTCTCAATGAATTTACGAACATGTTTCGCCATTCCTTCGAACCAGTAATACTCGTACAGTTTCTCAAGCGTTTTATCCCAACCTAAATGCATAATTGACTGTTGCATATGGTTAATAACGGACCACCTAAAACTTCTGGGGACAATGGGCAAGCAGAGAGTTTTGCCTTTTCTCTGTATTTTACGATGAGGGGTACCGGACCGTAATTCATACGTATTCGCGGTATCTTCCGCGAGCTCTTCGTTTTGTAATTTATTAACGATTTCAGAAATTTGCGGGTCGCGACGTTATTCCGCATAATAGCCAATCTTCGGAGATTTCGGTCAGATTTTTTTTTTTTTTTTGTTGTTTTTGTATTTTTTTTTTTTTTTTTTTTTTTTATTAAATTTTAAAAAAAAAATTTTTTTTATGACGGAAATGTTTACAACTGTTACCGTTTTCTAGTTCGTAAAATATACTAATTCATACTTCTTATATTCTATTACTTGTGCATTAAACAACCTCATATCCGTAACTTGCGTCGGTATTGCGTTCTATCGGATGTTTGGGTAAACACCATTAACATGCGGTACATGAGGTTTCATTATCTGTGAGAATTTATGAACGAATTTTCGGGAATAAAAGGTCAAACCTATGAACTGCCTGAGCTGCGTGACGGTTGTTGACGCAGGTAAAAAACTTAAGGCGTGTATTTTCCCCGGACTGGGACGAACTTCTCCGTTATGAATTACGTATCCCAAATAGAGTACCGATGTCTTTAGAAAAGAACATTTTGGAAAGTTAAAGGAGAATCCGGCTTTTACGAGGGTATCTAGTACGGTGTGCAATCCTTTTAGAGCTTGATCTATCGAGTCGGCAATAATTAGGACATCATCCAAATAGACAACAACGTACGAATGGCACGTTGGCTGCCATACGTGTTTTCAAAAGAATCTCAAGAATGATCTCTCGTTTCGTTTGTTCGCAACATTAAAATCACGAGTCGCTGCTGAATATAATGAAGGAAAGTGTGGCACAGATCATTTCGACCAAATGGTTTCTTATGTCACCACAATTAGAAAAAGGATCAAATGGTACAGAAGACTTGGCATGCGACTCCTCCTGAGGATTTCTGTGGTAAATGCTTTGATGGTTTACAAAATTGCAGCAAGGAACAACATAAACATTAGAACATTTAGACAAGTATTAGTCGCGAAATTATTAGGGTTATCCGAAAACGCAAAGATCCCTGTTTTCAACGGAGTCGGCATAGTATTGCCGTTCGGAAAAACGATTCCGAAAGAAACACTAGACGCGCACGCAACCATGCTGTGCAAATAAAAGACGTCGGATGGACCGAACAAAGGCACAAAAGAATTTGAAGAAAACAATAACTTATTGTCCAAACTGTCCATCGAGGGTAACCAACGCTGTATACTTCCTAGAATTAGGGTGAATAGGGTTTTGGTGAAACCCGCTGGCCACGTCCAGACTAATAAAGTATCTCGCTTTTGCAATCTCGCGATTTGATCCGCAATAAGGAGTAAAGGATACCGATCCGCGACCGCATTTTTATTTAGTTCTCGAAAATCTACACACAATCTATCTGAACCATCGTTCGTCTTCGTGAGTAACATAAGACTCGCGAACGGTGAATTACTAGGCCTTGTGATTTTTTTTCTCTAATTAATTTGCTTATTCTCTCACGTACTATTCTATGCTCTTCCTCGCGAAGTCTATTAGAATTCCTTGTACGGTGATGTTAGGATCAATTAATTGTACTTCTAACTCGCCTGTATTTACGCAAGTACGTAGAAAACCCGTGACGAATGAATCTTTGAATTTTCGAAAAGAAAAATTAATCGACTCTTATCACTATCACGTACCTCGTTCTCAACTTCATTAACATCGATCTCGTTTTCGACGGTTTTATTACAGGCATTAATTATTTATGTCTTACACATAGCGAGGCTATTTTGTGTAATATTACGTCAAAACCTTAGCTTAAAATTTCACATCAATCGCGATGTCATATTTTAAATAAATATCAGCGAGGACACGAAAATTTATCTCTAACCACTAACACCTGCAACGGACAAAATCTGAGGGGTACGTTTAGTACAAATATTTCTTATTCCTCGCATTACTACTATATCAATCGTTCCTTTGCCAGAAATTCTCAAGGCTACGGATTCTTTAATTAGCGAACACTCGGCTCCAAAATCGGAGTAAAATGGAAACGACTCACCCGGATGACTTGATCTACCAGTTGGTGCCTCCACTACGTAGAAGTCGATTCGACACTCGTTATTGAAATTATATTCAGGGTACTGCTTTGTAAAGGATTTTCCTCCATAATCAGATTGGCAGCTCCGCACCATGCAGCGGAGTCGAAGCCCGCGGTTTCAGGGTTAACACGCGGTGGCGAAAAATTGTTAGGTTCCACTCTCGATTTTTTTGCACTAGCGAACAAATTAACTCGCGCACGATGGTCGTAAGCTTTTGCACTGTTATAACCGGCACTTTATCCCACTTCTGATGTCGGGTTTACATTAGAATTAGAGTTAGGGGCGTGAAACGAATCTTCATTCGGATTACACGTTGTCGTTATGCAATAGAGAAGACATCAACCAGTGCAAATACGATTATTATAGAATTAGACAAGTAACCGTGGTAATCAGGTACTCGAGAAACTAATGACAATGAACTTAGGTTCAATAACGAATCCGCGGTCAACGGGATGATGGATGAACATGCTCACAATATCTAAGTCGGACTCTTTGTTAAAACGTGGAATATCCACCGAGCGTACAGACACTAAGTAACTCGCTAATACGACCTCACGAGAGAATGACTTTCCGTCGCGCTGATGCTGCGGAGGAAAGCTATGATGGGGTGTGTCTAAGGACACGAGATCATCGGATTCGTCGAGGATAGCCTTCGTTCAGAAGGCGAGGGAAATTGGCGTTGCTGCTAATTGGTCAATCTCCGTATCGGTGGTTAGAAAAGATGCTAGCCGCCCTTCAGGGAAAGTTGCTAGTGGGGGACGCCGTTCGTTGAAACATAGGTCTCTCCTATCTTCCCGTAGTTGGGACAAAGACTGTTTGTCTGTTTGAAGGACTTTAGGTAACTAGATATTAGTGTTTATAACGGTCCTTGGGCTAGCTGATCACGTACTGCGGAGACGCATTGACATCTGGTAAACATCCTGCCCGGAGAATAGGATCTGCGTGTGGCGAGCTACGGGACAGAGACCGTTGGAATGTTTACTGCCACGTGCAGTTACAAATCTTTCTTTTAAGGAGAGAGCTATAGAATTGCTCCGTACCTTTGTTAGACAAAGCGTTCATCCCGTGACCGCGGCTACGTTCGGCGACTGGCTGTCGCCTCGAGCCCAAGCTCACTATCACAAATCTCGAATAAATACAATCGGACCGAAAGACGACAATTGTTTAATTACGCCTGCGATAGAATCTAAATTACGGTGTTAAGGGATTTTCCCGAAGTTCTAAAGGAAAGGCTCCGATGCCCTTTCATCTCCGACATATATATAGACATGCATGTTTCGTAATGTAGTTCTCATTTTATAATTATTTTACTGAAATGTTGGCTAGTTTTAAGTATGTATCTTAGATTAATAATTTGATGTAATAATGTAGAGTGCGCACACACATATATATATTTCTGACAATGTAACCTTTATTTCTTTAATAATACAATATTGTATATTTTATGTATACGTTAGATTATAAGTTCTTTGATTTTATATACTCATATATTTATAGTTTGGTTTATTACATAGTATTGTCTCTAGTATTTTCTGGTTTATTATATGTTTGGCATATATGTTTATATTTATGTGTAACTCTCCAAGTTGTTGCTATGTTGATTGAATAAAATATATTTATATACATGTCGGAGATGAAAGAACACCGGAACCTTTGGAATTTTGGATAATCCCGCAACATTGTAACCTAGAGTTTACTATAGCTGTAATTAAACAATTGTAGTTATTCAATCCGATTGTAATTGTTCGAGAGTTGTGATAGTGAGTTTAGGCTCGAGGCGACAGCCAGTCGCCGAACGTAGCCGCGGTCACGGGATGAACGCTTTGTCTAACAAAGGCATGGAGTAATTCTATAGCTCTCCTTAAAAGAAATATTTGTGGCGACACTCGGCAGTAAACATTCCAACGGTCTCTGTCCCGTAGCTGGCCACACGCAGACCCTATTCTTCGAATAAGATGATTGCCAGATGTCGATGCGTCTTCGCAGTACATGTTCAGCTAGCCTGAGGACCCGTTATAAACACTAAGATCTAATTACCTAAAGTCCTTCAAATAGACAAACAGTCTTTGTCCCAACTACGGGAAGATAGAGGAGACATATTTTTCAACGAACGACGCCTCCCACCAGCAACTTTCCCTCGAGGGCGGCTAACGTCTTTTTCTAACTACCGATATGGAGATTGACCAATTAGCAGCAACGCCAATTTCCCTTACCTTCTGAACGAAGGCTTCTCTCGACGAATCCAATGATCTCGTGTCCTTAGACACTCCCCATCATAGCTTTCCTCCGCAGCATCAGCGCGACGGAAAGTCTACCTCGCGATCTCATTGACGGAAAGAGTAAACCCTTACGACCAGTGAATTTTACGCGTCCGACTTAGATTTTGCGAGGACGTTCATCTATCATCCCGTCGACCGCGGATTCGTTATTGAACCTAAGATCATTGTCATTAGTCTCTCGAGTATCTAATTACCACGGTTACTTGTCCAGTTCTATGATAATCGTATTTGCACTAGTCGAAGTCTTCTCTATTCCATAACGACACGTGTAACCCAAACGAAGACTCGCTTCACGCCCTAACCCTGATTCTAATGCAAACCCGACATATATATGTCGGGTTGACGTTGAGGATAGAATTGGGAGCGTTAGATGAGGCCTCATTGAGATTAGCCATTGTTGCGGTGTAGTAACAGTGCGGTTTATTAACACAAGTATGAAGTACACAGGTTCAACAATCAAACACGGCGATTAAGCGTTCGCGGCACTAGTGACAATGATCTTTGGTTCGATAACGAATCAACGGTCAACGGGATGGTAGATGAACGTTTTTTTCTAAGTCTGAATAATTACTGATTGTCAAGGCGTAACTCTTTAGTCGGCGAAGTCGCAAAAAAGAATGACTCTCCCGTGCCGGTGATGCCACGGGGAAAACTATGCTGGGGTGTGCCTAAGGACACAAGATGATCGGATTCGTCGAGAAAGCCTTGGTTCGGAGAGTAAGGGAAATTGGCGTTGCTGCTAATTGGTCAATCTCCATATCGGTGGTTAGAAAAGATGCTAGCCGCCCTCCAGGGGAAGTTGCTAGTGGGGACGCCGTTCATTGAAACATAGGTCTCTCCTATCTTCCCGTAGTTGGGACAAAGACTGTTTGTCGGTTTGAAGGACTTTAGGTAACTCGATATTAGTGTTTATAACGGTCCTTGGGCTAGCCGACCACGTACCGCCGGGATGCGTTGACATCTGGTAAACATCCTGCCCGGAGAATAAGATCTGCGTGCGGCGAGCTACGGGACAGAGACCGTTGAAATGTTTACTGCCGCGTGCAGCTACAAATCTTTCTTTTAAGGAGAGAGCTATAGAATTATTCGGCACCTTTGTTAGACAAAGCGTTCATCCCGTGACCGCGGCTACGTTCGGCGGCTGGCTGTCGCCTCGAGTCAAAGCTCACTATCACTAGTCTCGAATAAACACACTCGGGTTGAATAACTACAGTTGCTTAATTACGGCTATCGTAGACTCTAGATTATAATATTGCGGGATTATCCAGAATTCCAAAGGCTCCGGCGTTCCTTCGTCTCCGACACGGCCATCCTGACTATCACACGTCCTCGTGTGTAACTAAAATATTGCATTTTTTTTTAACATTAGATTCGCTGTAACTGATATTATTTACTGTTTAACTAAATGTTCCAAATAAGTCAAGGGTCCAGTTTGACAACAAAATTCTGTTCAGAGGTTTGACAAGCAAGGAAATGAAAGAGAACTAAAATTAGTAGCGTTATAATTTGTCTTCAGAGTGCCAGTTGCATTCCGTGAGTTATCAGTCAGTACGTAATGACGCAACGGATCATTTTCGATTTCGTACACGGGCGGTTCTCAGTTTGTTGGATCATATTACTACGTTGTGTGTATGAAGGCGCAGGGGGTCACTGTTGACGTACTAAGGCGCAAGTAGTCATAATTGACGTACTAAGGCGCAGGAAGTCACAGTTGACGTACTAAGGCGCAGGAGATCATAATTGACGTACTAAGGCGCAGGATGTCATAATTGACGTACTAAGGCGCAAGATGTCACAGTTGACGTACTAAGGCGCAGGAGTCATAATTGACGTACTAAGGCGCAGGAAATCATAATTGACGTACTAAGGCGCAGGAAATCATAATTGACGTACTAAGGCGCAGGAGTCATAATTGACGTACTAAGGCGCAGGAGTCATAATTGACGTAATACGTACTAAGGCGCAGGAAATCATAATTGACGTACTAAGGCGCAGGATGTCACAATAGGTGTGCCCCAATGAGGCATTAATGATCCTCTGAGTTTCGTGCACTTGCATCGTTATTGTCACCGTCGCTGTCATCACCCCAGACGTCCAACTCAGCAGGGACGCAACTTTCTGGCATTTGTCTCAGTCTGTCATGGCTGTCCTTATATGACCGTTTGCCGTCCAAGGTTTTTAAAGTGTATCTGTCTCCCTCCAAAACCTCTGCTATCAAGAATGGACCCCTGAATTTCGGGTCTAACTTCGTCTGGTTTCTTTCCTCGTTTTTACGCAGCACAAAGTCGCCAATGTTAAATCTAACTACTTTAGCTTTGTTTTTGTCGAACCTATCTTTATCGTATTTGGCGTTAGCGTCTATATTTTTATCGCCCGCTGTCTTACATCGGAGATATTTACTTCTCTTTCCTCCGTATTGTCAGGTAACGATAAGCCGTAGGGCCTGGCTGTTTTGCCGATTAGTAGTTCTAAAGGACTCGACTTGGTCACACGGTTAGTGGTACAATTCAAGGCTAATTGTATCTCGCCAATAGCGTCTTGCCACGATCGCCCGGTCGTTTCTACGGTTGTGAACAGGTTTTTCAGTGTGCCCATAACGCGCTCTACTTGTCCGTTGGCCCTACTGGCGCCGGTGGCTATTAAGTGGAGTTTAATATGTTTATCCTGGCAAAAGTCTTGAAATTCTCTGCCCGTAAAACATCTTCCCTGGTCCGCTATTATCCGGCAGGGGCTGCCGAATAAGAAGATAGCGGACTTAAGCGCTTTGATGGTATTAAGGGAGTCTATCTTACGGGTATGGTGTAAGTATACAAATTTGGTGAAAGCGTCGATCAGCACGATGACATATTCCTTCGAATCGTTCTTACCGCTTAGTTTGCCCGTTATGTCCATGTGCACCGTATGCCAAGGTATACTGGTCTTAGGTATGGGATGTAATTCGGCTTGTATCTTACCCGAACTTGCCTTTGAAACTCGACAAGCATGGCAGTTCTCTACGAATTTGCGAACATACTTCGCCATTCCTTCGAACCAATAATACTCGTACAGCTTCTCAAGCGTTTTATCCCAACCTAAGTGCATAATGGACTGATGCACATGGTTAATAACGGACCACCTAAATCCCCTCGGGACAATGGGCAAGCAGAGAGTTTTCCCCCTCCTCTGTATTTTACGGTGGAGGGTGCCGGACCGTAACTCGTACGTATTCGCGATGTCTTCCGGGAGCTCTTCGTTCTGTAATTTACTGACGATCTCAGAAATCTGTGGGTCGCGACGTTGTTCCGCTAGTAGCCAATCGTCGGAGATCTCGGCTAGATTAATTTCTTTTTCTACAATCTTGTTGATCATGCGATGATCCAAGTCTACGGGGTTCCGCGAAAAGAAATCTACATGAGCCATTCGTTTACCTTCACGGTACATAATGTCAAAGGTAAAAGTTTGTAGGTAAGCCCACCACCTGTAAACCCTATCATTTAGATGTACTTTATTACTAGATGCCTTCAAGGAATTGCAATCGGTGACGACAAGGAATTCTCGTCCGTGTAGATAATGACGGAAATGCTTGATGGCGTTTACGACCGCTAACGTTTCTAGTTCATAAGAATGATACCTGGATTCTGCGGGGCTAGTCCTTTTACTATAGTATTCCACTACTCTATTTTTACCTTCGACCTTATGCATCAAAATAGCCCCGTATCCCTCAGAACTGGCATCGGTATGTAGTTCTATTGGGTAATTGGGATCGAATATCATTAACACAGGCGCTTCGGTCAGGGCGGCGATCACTTTTTGTCTTATTTTTTCATACCTATCCGTCCAGGCTACACTTTTATTACCGGAGGTAAGCGCGTACAAGGGTTTCATGGTTTGTGAGAATTTAGGGATAAATTTTCGAAAGTACGAGGCTAAACCTATGAATTGCCTGAGCTGTGTAACAGTCGTTGGGGCAGGTAAAGAGCTCAGGGCGTGTATTTTACCCGGGTTAGGGCGAACTTCTCCGTCGCGAATCACGTATCCCAAGTAGAGTACCGAGGTCTTTAGAAATGAACATTTTGAGAAGTTAAAAGAGAATCCGGCCTTTACGAGAGTACTTAGTACGGTGTTCAATCTTTCTAAGGCTTGGTCTATCGAATCGGCAATAATTAAGACGTCATCCAAATAAACGACAACGTACGAGTACGCGAGGTCGCCTAGGGCGTTGAGAATGGCCCTCTGAAACACGGACGGTGCATTTTTCAACCCGAACGGCATGGTTACGTACTCGTAATGTCCGTCAGGTGTAACGAACGCCGTATACTCCGTCGAATTAGGGTGGATGGGAATTTGATGAAAGCCGCTGGCCATGTCTAGGCTAATGAAATATTTCGCCTTTTTGTAGTCTCGCGATTTGATCCGCGATGAGGGGTAGGGGATACCGATCCGCAACCGTGTTTTTATTTAACGCCCGAAAATCTACACACAGTCTATCTGAGCCGTCCTTTTTCTTTACGAGTAAAATAGGGCTCGCGAACGGTGAACTACTAGACCTTATGATTTTTGCTCTAATTAGCTCGCCGATTCTCTCACGTACTATTTTTCGCTCTTCCTCACTGAGTCTATAAGGACTCCTTTGTACGGTGATGTTGGGGTCAATTAATCGAATCTCTAACTGGCCCGTATTTACACGCGTGCGCGGGAAACCCGTAATAAACGACTCTTTAAAATTTTGGAGAATAGAGATCAATCGACTCTTATCGTTACCGGATACTTCGGTGTCTACCTCATTAAGATCGATCTCATTTGCAGCGGGTTTGTGACAAGCATTAACTATCTTTGTTTTGCTAATGTCGAGGCTATCGGCCGTAATATTTACATCAAATCCTTGACCTAAGATTTCGCGTCCAAGCATAATATCATACTTTAAATAGCTATCGGCAAGGACGTGAAAAGTTATCTCCAATGTAAACCCGTTAATGTGTACGACGGACAAAATTTGAGTCGTACTTTTGACGCAAACATTTCCGATTCCTCGCATTTCTACTATCTCGGTCGTCCTTTTTACCGGAAAATTTCGAGCTACGGATTCTTTAATTAATGAGCACTCAGCTCCGGAATCGAAGTAAAACGGGAACGACTCACCCTGATGACTTAAGTTACCGGCTGGCGGCTTCACTGCGCAGGAGTCGACTCGAAGTTTGTCCTTAGGGCCGGTCTTCTTGTCCTGTTGTAGCGGGCAGTCAGGTGCGATATGGCCCTCCTTCTGGCACTTGTAGCAAACCACCTGTGGCGATGCGGTGGGTCGTCTTCCTCCCTGACGTCGGGTATCTCTTTGCTGTTCTCTACGCTGTTCTCTACGCTGTCTACTGCGGCACTCCGCAATTCTGTGTCCACGGTTACCGCAGTAAAGGCACTTCATATGCTGGCCCGATGGCTTATGTCGTTTGAACTCAGGTTCCGTCGGCGAACTACCCGACGGAGATACTGCCCTTTTCTTCACCTGAGAGAGGACTAGCATTTCCTTCCGGAATTGATCCTGGGTCCGGATTTCGTTCGTGAAGGCTACTCTTTCAACACGCGGATCATGCCAGATCAGTCGCATAAGGATGACGGCGTTGATCATTTCGGCGCCGGTCAGGTTTTCCCATTTCACCGACAGAAGGGAGCGGAGGCGATTACCAAAAGCTCCCGTGGTCTCGTTTTCTAGCGGTGGTTCGTTGAGCGTCTTAATCAGCACTGAGGTTGCCGTCTCCGTGCCACCATACGCAGCAAGAAAAAGTTCCGTGAATTTCGTCCAAGTAAGACCGTTGACCGGCACTTGCGTAAGCCATTGTGCCGCGGTACCATCCAGGGCACGACTTATAGCGATGTACAACTCGTAGTCTTGTGCAGGCACTTTGTCCAAAATCGCACTAACAGTCGCGCACCACGCAATTGGGTTGGCACCCGTGGCTTCGGGATTAAAACGTGGTAGCACCAGATTCACAGGTTCCGCACTTGGTCTTTGCTCCCTCGGCTGACTTAACTGGGACACGATGGCTGTGAGCTGTTCCAGCACCGATACAAGCGGTCCTGATCCCACTTCTGATGTCGGGTTGACGTTGAGGATGAAGTTGGGAGCGTTAGATGAGGCCTCATTGAGATTAGCCATTGTTGCGGTGTAGTAACAGTGCGGTTTATTAACACAAGTATGAAGTACACAGGTTCAACAATCAAACACGGCGATTAAGCGTTCGCGGCACTAGTGACAATGATCTTTGGTTCGATAACGAATCAACGGTCAACGGGATGGTAGATGAACGTTTTTTTTCTAAGTCTGAATAATTACTGATTGTCAAGGCGTAACTCTTTAGTCGGCGAAGTCGCAAAAAAGAATGACTCTCCCGTGCCGGTGATGCCACGGGGAAAACTATGCTGGGGTGTGCCTAAGGACACAAGATGATCGGATTCGTCGAGAAAGCCTTAGTTCGGAGAGTAAGGGAAATTGGCGTTGCTGCTAATTGGTCAATCTCCATATCGGTGGTTAGAAAAGATGCTAGCCGCCCTCCAGGGGAAGTTGCTAGTGGGGACGCCGTTCATTGAAACATAGGTCTCTCCTATCTTCCCGTAGTTGGGACAAAGACTGTTTGTCGGTTTGAAGGACTTTAGGTAACTCGATATTAGTGTTTATAACGGTCCTTGGGCTAGCCGACCACGTACCGCCGGGATGCGTTGACATCTGGTAAACATCCTGCCCGGAGAATAAGATCTGCGTGCGGCGAGCTACGGGACAGAGACCGTTGGAATGTTTACTGCCACGTGCAGCTACAAATCTTTCTTTTAAGGAGAGAGCTATAGAATTATTCCGCACCTTTGTTAGACAAAGCGTTCATCCCGTGACCGCGGCTACGTTCGGCGACTGGCTGTCGCCTCGAGTCAAAGCTCACTATCACTAGTCTCGAATAAACACACTCGGGTTGAATAACTACAGTTGTTTAATTACGGCTATCGTAGACTCTAGATTATAATGTTGCGGGATTATCCAGAATTCCAAAGGCTCCGGCGTTCCTTCGTCTCCGACATATATATATATATATTGAACGTATAAACAAAATATATCGGAAAACAACGAATCGACAAAATTGAAGCAGTTGCACTAAATCAAAATCGAAGCAAGGAGCTCCAGGGCAAAGTTCACTGAACTCGCGCATACACCAAGAACGCACAACAGGGGAAATTCCCTTTCTCCCAGAAGCATGGTGACGAAGATGTGCCTCCAACACCTCTACGGGAATTTCATTGGCAAAACGAACTTTTACACAACGATCAGAAACAAACGAGAACGTAACATAATTTTTGGTGGCAGCGGTGGGATCTGCTCCACAGAGGATTAAAGTAATCACACTAGTCGATAAAAATACATATTCATTAAGAAACAATGGTGACTAAAGTGGAATCGTTGGACGAAGAAATGGTTTTAACATTGTCAGAAAAACTTAAAGCATGGGACGCGAACTTTCGCGATGTAAGTGCAAAACTCGCCGAATTACAAAACGGTATGATCGAACTCAGAACAAAACAAGAATCTAATACACCCGCATCGCCGCCTGCAACACAACAAGAGACGGTCCAGTCGAGTGGGCATTCCCATCCAATTAAATTAAAAGACGCAATCGAATCGGTGCCAGTGTTCGACGGTTATCGACCATCGGTATTTCATTTTTAAGGGCTTGTGAGCGCGCGCGAAATATGATCCCCAGGTATCAAGAACCACAATTAGTAAAACTATTAGCAAATAAACTCCGTGGACACGCGTTCCTCGCCATCGAAGATACAGAATTAAGAAGCCTAAACGATTTCGGAAATAAATTAAAGGACCTATTCGGCCCAAGGAAATCTCTTAATGAATATAGAGGGGAATTAGCAACGATATTTCAACGACCCGGGGAAGACATATTAGATTATATGGACCGAGTTAGAAGTCTTAGATTGGCAATAATGGACGGAGAAAAGGGCGACTACGGTATCATTTCCCCCGATATCCAAGAAACCATAGATTGGGAGACAAGAGAAGCTTTTGTTAAAGGACTTCCGAACGAGGTATACGTGCGAGTAAAAATATCAGGGTACCACACTTTAGAAGATGCATATCGTCAGGCCGTCCAGGCAACACACGAATTGAAAGAAATAACCGATAGAACACGACCACCACGACCGACTCCCTCAACATATTACAGACGCGAAAACGTACGTCCTTCGAACGTTAACAACAATATCAGAAATAACCGCCAAGATCGAAGATCGGTACCTCCATCGCAGAATTTTTCGAATACTAGAAGGCAAAACATCACATGTAATTATTGTAAAAAAACCCGGGCATTTAGTGAAAGATTGTTACACATTTAAAGCCCGCGTAGATGCTGGATTAATCGTACCCTATGCATCAAGACCAGCGGGAAACCAAGCACGTCCTTCGGGAGAATGGGGCGAGCCACGAAGGAACGATACGCCGAATCGCCCAAGAGTACAAGCGGCAACCAGGAGACCGGCGCCGACGGCAACGAACAGAACAAGGGTAGCCGCCCCCGCAAGATCGACTCCACCACCTATAATGAGAAACAGAGCGAGCACAAGGCCGACCGAAAGGACGAACGAGCAAATATCAAATACTGTGGGGGAGTCATCCCGCAACCAAACGAGGTCACAAACAGAGAATCCAGAACCTCAAGTCAAAAAGGAAAAGGTGAAGCACAAGCAACCGGCGAAGGAAAATCACCAGGAGTTGAATTCGGACTCGGAAGGCGACCTCTCCGAATTATTTCAATAAAATTTAATGATTCCCCATCGACACCAACTGCACGAATAGTTTCCCCAGAACTAAAAACTAAGACGAGTTTATTATTAGACTCTGGATCGGAGATTAATATTATCAAGAAACCTGCGTTACGAGATTCAGCCATCATCGACGATAAAGAATCAATTGAAGTGCGAGGAATTACGGCAACGAGCCTGGTCTCCCTAGGGCAGACGGTAATACAGGTTGCTGGCCATCCGGTTATTTTTCATGTAGTCGATGATTCATTGCTAATCGATCAAGACGGAATCCTAGGATCCGAATTTTTTGCAGGATGTAAAGCTCGTTTAGACTACGAGGAAAAACATATCAAATGGGGAAATATTTATATTCCCTTCGATACTAAAGAAAAGGTAGTTATACCGAAGCGAAGTTCAGTAACGTGCTCAATTAATATCGCAAATCCAGAGATAAAAGAGGGATTTATTCCCAGAATCGAACCAATAAAGGGAATCTATTTTGGTAATGCAGTTGTGAGGAATTATAAAGGAAAAGGTTACATAAGGATAATAAATACTACCTCGAGGGATTACGAATTTACAACACCAACAATGGTAATTAAAGAATTTGAAAACCCCTTCCCGCTTCCTAGGACAGCGTGTAATACAGTTTTAAAATCGAAGGAAAGTAGATACGATCAAATAATTGAGTTACTACGGCTCGAACACTTAAACGAAGAAGAAAAGGAAAACGTTCAAAGGTTGATTCGTAATAATCAAGATAGGTTTCATATTCCAGGAGATACACTGGAAGCAACCGGAGTTTTAGAACATAGGATAATTACAACAGATAATATACCAGTAAATACTAAACAGTATCGATATCCACCAGTGCATCGAGAAGAGATAAATCGACAAATTCAAGAATTACTAGATACGGACGTAGTGGAACCGTCAATATCTCCATATAACTCCCCGTTATGGATTGTACCCAAAAAATCCGATTCGCAAGGAAACAAACGCTGGAGATTAGTTATAGATTATAGAAAATTAAACGATAAAACGATCGGCGATGCTTTCCCACTACCCAACATTACAGAAATATTGGATCAATTAGGAAGTGCGAAATATTTTTCCACGTTTGACTTAGCATCGGGCTTTCACCAGATCCGTATGTCACAAGAAGACGCCCACAAAACTGCATTTTCGACACCATACGGACATTATCAATTCAAAAGAATGCCTTTCGGACTAAAAAAATGCCCCGG
Organism: Bombus sylvicola; assembly: GCA_019677175.1. Taxonomy (NCBI): domain Eukaryota; kingdom Metazoa; phylum Arthropoda; class Insecta; order Hymenoptera; family Apidae; genus Bombus; species Bombus sylvicola. The sequence continues at coordinate 6,225 of JACSOB010000311.1, read as the reverse complement.
CGACATTTCAACGTTTGATGAATTCAGTGCTATCTGGTCTACAAGGAATAGAACTATTCGTCTATCTGGATGACATAGTGATCTATTCAAGGTCCCTTCAGGAACACGAAAGTAAATTTAATAAGTTAATGGAAAGACTGAGGGCAGCTAAATTACGATTACAGCCTGACAAGTGCGAATTTTTACGACATGAAGTAAATTATTTAGGACATATAATTAGTGAAGATGGAGTGAAACCCGACCCGAAGAAAATCGAAGCCGTATCAAAATTTCCACGACCCAAAAAAGTGAAAAATATCAAACAATTTTTGGGACTAGCAGGATACTACAGAAGATTTATACCTGATTTCTCCAAGGTCGCAAAACCATTGACACAACTATTAAAGAAAGACACTCCCTTTAAATGGACGGAAAATCAAGAAAAAGCATTCGAAAATTTAAAGACAGCACTAATGACAAAACCCATTCTACAATATCCAGACTTTTCTAAACCTTTTAACCTTACTACAGACGCATCAGGATATGCTATAAGCGGTGTACTCAGTCAAGGGCCAATCGGACAAGATTTACCGATTGCGTATGCCTCAAGACTATTAAATTCCGCCGAACAAAACTACTCTACCATAGAAAAAGAGTGTCTGGCAATTGTTTACAGCGCAATGCATTTCCGACCGTATCTTTACGGAAGAAAATTTACTATCGTAACCGATCATAAACCCTTAGTCTGGATGCATTCTATCAAAGACCCTACTTCGAGAATTTGGAAATGGAAATTAAAATTATCGGACTTTGAATTCGATATTGTATACAAAGAAGGTAGGGCGAATGCAAACGCAGACGCATTATCTAGGAATCCTCCGGAAGTTTGTCTACCAATCAGAAGGAGGGAGGAAGTCTCACCGATTCGCTATCCTGTCTCAAAAAGATTCGAAAAAGATACGTCATCAGAAGATTCTCCCATATTCGAAACTAAACCACGCGACTTGCCTCAACCCATTGATCCTGCAAAACGAGAAAAGGTTTCTACTCGAAAGTACCTTACATTGGAAGAAACGCCCGTAAAATATTTTGACGAAGCACTAGCTGAGCTCGATGTAAATAGAGAAATAACCGATCGAGGGAAAAGGGGGATAGACACAACAAGCCAAGAGGAGCACTCCGCCGTAATTCCAGAACTAATTCAACAACAAGAAAGAGATACGCATGTCTCGAAAAGATTCAAACTGGATACGTCAACCGAAGATTCTCCCATATTCGAAGCTAAACCACGCGCCTGGCCTCAAGCCAGTGATTCTAAAAATCAAGGAAAGGTTGTCACCCGAAAGCATCGTACAACAGAAGAAACCCCCCATAAAATATTTTGATCAGGCACCAGCAGAAATCGATGAAAGTACAGATAGAGGAATAACCAAACGAGGAAAAGAGGACACAGATACGACAAGTGAAGAAGAGCTTTCTACTGTAATTCCAGAATTAATTCAACAACGAGAAAAGGACCAGAGACCTACAATAATTGCGGAACTAAAAATTTCAGAAACCCGAGATTCAATTACAAGAATAAATGACCATAAAATAATATTCATAGATGTACATGGCAATCCGATAGATAAAGGAGCCTTAGAAATGAAGGAGACGGGAAAATTACCTCGTTATGAAGATTTAATGTTGGAAAAGCAAGATTGAACTACGATTCCGGGAAATACATCGTATCTCTACCAATAAAGGAAAATAGAAATATTCCAATAGCACCAGAAAATTTATTAAACTCACTACGATCTCTACTAGATGTAGTAAACGAAAAACAGTTTACTTCCTTTAGCATTAGCAAAGGAAACTTGGAGGAAATTCCCTGGAGATATACAATCAGAAAATTGAAGGAAATATTTATGGAAAAGACCCTAACCATCACCATTTGCACTGGGGAAGTAATTACCCCGCCTGTGGAAGCACGGAACAATATAATACGAGAAAAACATGAATCAAGTGTAGCAGGACACAAGGGAATAACAAAAACTTATCAAAGAATACGACAATATTACTATTGGGAAAACATGAAAAGGGAAATTCAAGATTACGTAAACACATGTAAAGAATGTCAATTGAAGAAACTCACAAGAATAAAAGCAAAACAACCAATGGTACTTACAGATACACCAGGTAAAGCGTTTGACAAGATATGGATATTGTAGGCCCATTGCCAAAAACTCAAAGGGGAAATGAATTAACTATCCAAGATTTATTAACAAAATACTCTATCGGGATTCCAATAGGAGGAATCTCTTCAGCCGAGGTAGCGGATGCATTCGTAAAGCAATTTATTTGTCGTTTCGGGTCACCGAGAGCAATTCTCACTGATCAAGGAACAAACTTCACATCCTCGCTAATGAAAAAGGTAGCAAAGAGATTCCGCATCAAACAATATACCACGACGGCATATCATCCACAAGGTAACGGTTCAATCGAAAGATCCCATCACGTACTGATTGAATATCTCAAGCTATATATTGAAAATTCCAAAAACTGGGACGAATGGGTGGAATTAGCTATGTTTTCCTATAATACTTCTGTACACGAAGGAACGAAATTCTCTCCGCACGAATTAGTCTTTGGACATTTAGCCAGAGAACCTACTGGTGAAGTAATAATCGAAGAGAACATGGAACCAACATACGCAGAATACCTCGGAGATCTGTTCGATAAAATTAACACGGTACAACGAATGGCAAGGGAAAATTTGATAAAATCCAAACTAAAATCAAAAGAATATTATGACCAACGAATCAACCCTCAAAAATTTTTAAAGTAGGAGATTCAATATATCTATTAAAAGAACCCAGCAAAGGAAAATTCTCCGACCAATACACTGGACCACATAAAGTGTTAGAAATCTTGCAAAACCAAAACGTCAAGATTGAAGTAAAAGGGATTCCACGAATAGTGCACTTAAACAAGTTAAAACTAGCGCATAATCGAAATAACCAATAACTAAAGTGATTTCAGTGGGCAACATAGTGTAGTAGTGTGTGTTGTAGTGCTGTTCGTCGAGTGAAACAGATAGCGAAAACCTAAAAAGGAAAAAAGGAAAATTATTATGTGCTTCAATTATCTTTTGAAAATAAAACGTGTTAACTCAATGAATAATCAACTAGTGAAGGTGAAAGTTACCTTGTAAACAAGCAATCAACATGCAAGAAAGTGTACGTGCAAATATAGGTTGTGAATCCTTGTTTGTGGAATGTAATGTATGACAACTACCTAAAATAAGTGAATAAATTAGTTTCAATTGTTTCAGTGCAAAATACAAGGTTACTAAATGTCATAATTATATTGTGGTTAAAACAAAAGCAAGTGTGACCCTGTTCGTTGAATAATAATGCAGTTAAAGGAAACCTAAAAAGAAAAAGGAAGATTATTATGTGTATAAAATGTGTTGATTCAATAGATAATTAAAAGGGTGGAAGTGAAAGTTACCTTGTGAACAAGTGATCGCTATACAAATGGTTTACGTGCAAAATAGGTCATGGATTCTTGTTTGCAGAACATTATGTACGACAGCCAGCTGAAAGTAAATGAATGGATTAATTTCAATCGCCTTGATGCAAGATACAGCACTACTAAACGTCATAGCAAGACTGTGGAAGCGTGACATTGTTGGTCGAATAACACAGATAGCAGAAACCTGGAAAAGGAGGGAAAGATTACTAAAAGTGCTCCAATTATTGTTTGGATATGAAATGTGATAGTTCAATGAATATTTAAAAACTGTGAAGGTGCAACTTACCTCATGAACAATCAATCACCATACAAGGGAGTGCACAGGCATGAATTTCACAAATTAGTAAGAAGAAATAAAATAGCCGATAAGTATAGAAGGTGGTTAGGAAAATAATTAAGATAGATTAGTTGGAAGCTAATAATAGATAAAGATAGTATATTGTACTAACTATTATATCTAACATGTAGAAGCATATTTTGTAATACCCAATAGCGGTCGCTCACACAATATATCATATACATATTGGATTAATAAATTAAACAGTACCTTTATGATCACAGACATAGGATGATTGAAGGCAACCATAGTAAGTATCCAAAATATACCGAAGAATCTAATGATGTTATGGGAATGATCCAAGTAAGCAACACAGCATCAAAATCTAAAAGAGAAATTAAAATTACAAACAACGTTAATCTAACAAATAAAATTTAATCACTAATAAGGGAACTAATTCATATCATACATAAAATAATAACAAATGGCAAGCACAAGCAATAACAAAATTAATAGGAAAATAAGAAAAGTTAATAAACACAGAAACAGGTTAGAAATCAATCAAGATAGACTAACTAAAAATTAACGACAAGACATGACTAAACTCGGTACAAAAGGTTAAGTTATGCTACACGAAGTGACTGGTAACACAATACACAAAACATTAACTAAATTAAACGAGATTTAAATCAAAACACTGACTATCGAATTCGATGACAACATAACCCATGTCATTACATTAAAGTAGCACACAGTATTTACACACACAATACCACGAAACACAAAACAATGTTACAAAAACACTATTAAATAAAATCATAATGATTAACAAATAATTAGCTATTTCAATAACACACTACTGTCGACATTAAAACAACACCATACCAAAGAGATACACGCGAGCGACCATGTTGAAAAAATCCGTCGCGCACACCCCACACATACACACCTCACACGAATAATAACCAATACAATGTAATATAGCATCATAATAGCTATGTTAGGTACTAATAAGAAAAAAGGAAGAAAAAAAAGGAGAAGAGAGAGAGAGATAAAAAAAAATTAATAAATAACAACTAACATAATCATAACATATTATATATATTATATTATATACAGGAATACAGTATTCGCACAAAGGAACAGGTCCAAACGAAACTTATATATATATATATATAAAAAATATTAATTGTTTTTGTATGTATGTACAGAACAAGTGGCGAACTCATCAACTCTGACATAGGAAACCTCGTATTCGATCTGGAGGAGACGGAGGAGGTTCGGTCTTGCCTCTGTGCTCAGTTGATACGCACCATCTACATTTCAATAATGATTTTCTTTATCAAGATTGTTTCGACAACCTAGATCCAGACGACCAGGACCTATGTGACGACTCGCCCAGTCATTTCCTATACGGAATACCTACGAGAACACAGAATACAAATATAAGAACAAGTCGTGCGAAACTTATTTTTTTTTTTTTTTTTTTTTTTTGGTGTTTTTTTTTTTTGTTTTTTTTTTTTTTTTGGGTGTTAGCACTTTTTCGCTATATAAGATAAGGGTTTACATTCACACCATAACCCCTTTTCCTCCTTCAGCCCCTTTTTTTTCTCTAAATTATTGATCCTGACACGTTTTTTTTATCCAATTACATGAATCCATTGTTTAAACTGGAACAGTATAAACTGGTCGGAGGAGAATCGGAAAATTCAAATTCGTCGTTGTTCGACAGTTGCACGTAGCGGCGACATTGTTTTGTCTGGAGTTTATTTATTACTACATTATGTATGTCCTAACTATATTGATACTCCGAGGCAAAAAGCAACATAATTTGAATTGTCCTCTAGCTCATGTACCGCTACATGTACTTTCAAGGAACAAAACTGACACAGTTCCGCTTGTGACGCGAAACGGAGATTATCGTTTTTCCCCACCTTTAACGCATTTTGCCACTGAAAGACACTAATTTCTGTGACTTGTTATATCTCTGTAGAGGTGTATATGTCGTGTCCGTTATGATCGTGGGGCTGCTGGCTGTAGATGTCGCTGCTGGGGTACTGCTATATTTTCTTCCGATTTAGCATCGTCGAATAAAAATCGGACTTCGGTCGCTGGGATTAGATCCCGCGTTCCGAACGTTCGTAAGCTAGTGCGCTAACCACTGCGCTACCGTCGTCCGTTAGTTGTTTGTGTCGAGTGGCGGTATTTGTGCTGTCGAGTTTTTTTTTTTATTTATTTATTTAAATTTTACAATTTTGTCCGCAGGACATTTGGTAAAATATTATAGCGGTTTAATAATATAACATGTGGGTGGCTACCCCCAGCGGGGGTACCATCATCGTGTTTGTTAGGTTATGTCCTTTGTGAGATCTGTTGGGTGTTTCCTTTTTAGTCTCCTTTCTATGGTTGTGTTAATCGTTTCCCGCTGCCAGCCGGTTCGGGTGGGTTGCTAA
>JACSOB010000310.1:0-23672 GCA_019677175.1 Bombus sylvicola | reverse complement strand
ACAGAATTGTCGTTGAGATTTCGAATACTCGAAGTTACAATCGTTAACGATACGTTTCCACTCTTATTAATTACAAGATTTTAATTTAATTGATTTTTAATAATTTACAAATTGACAAATACAAACACGTCGATTAACAAAACTGACAAGAACTGGGAAATAATGAAACAAAGAACTAAAAGCTAAAGAACTAAAGGACTACGGAACTTAAGAACTAAGAGCAAAAAGTAAGAGTTAAAGGAACTAAGAGCTGAAAAACTAAGCAACTAAAGAATTGAAAGGCAAAGGAACTGAGAAATTAAGAGATAAAGGAATTGAGAACTAATCGCTATGAGCAAGGAAATTACTTGCCAAGAATTGGGAAACTGATCGTCAAGAACCAAGAAATTAATCACCAAGAACTGAGGAACTAATCACACAGAACTGAGGAATTAACTACTCCGAACTAAGGAATTATTTCTCTCTATCTTCTATGTCGCTACGCTTATTTATATTTAGGTCTACCGTGGAGGGGTCGTCATGTGACGGGTTATTTCGTAGGGGTTGTGAGGCTCGAATTTGGTTTCTATACAAATTGTTAAAGTTTATTTGAATTTGAAATTGAAACGCTCACTCGCGCTATTGGTAGTTTTAGTCTACGTTGCGGCGCGTGCGCAGCGCGGGACGTGACAGTATTACGTTTTATAGTATTACGTTATAACGTATAACGTTATACAGTACTACGCCATAACGTATAACGCTATATAGTGTTACGTTATAACGTATAACGGTACATACCATTACTGTATAACGAATGACGTTATATAGAATTATGTTACAACATATCACACCATATAGTATTACGTTGTGACGTATAACGACATATAGTATTACGTAATAACGTGTAACGGTATTTAGTATTACTGTATAACGTACGGCGTTATAGAGTATCACGTCATAACGTTAAATAGAACTACGTTGTGATGTATAACGTTATAGAGTATCACGTTATAGCGTATATTGTTATATAGCAATACGGTATAACGCGAGAAACACTAACTTTCCCTTGTCAAGCCGTAGTAGACAATGGTCTTCAGAAATGATTCAGAAAACAGATGTTTGTTTTGTCTGAAGGACCTTAGCTACCAAATTACTGGGATTTATGACGGGTCCTTGAGGGTGCGAAGCAAGGATGAGCGGACATCTGATTCCCGTCTGGTCCGCGATGTGTGGCCTGGTCTAGGTAGAGGGTCGCCCGACGTAACATATACTACATAAATGAAGCTACAAATACGTTAAGCAGAAAACAACCAATTAACAAAGAACAGGAAAGCTCGCCTATAAAAGAAAAGGAAGCGTTGCAAAAGCAGGAAGAAAACAGCTACAATAACGAACTATCCTATCAAGATGAAAACTGAAAGGTAGCAACAACTCACAAAAGGCGGAAAATAATCCTAGATGCAAGCGCTATAAAAATTTCCGATACAGAAACGCACCAGTGGCTACAGGACATCCCACTACGAAATTCTTTCAGCTGACTGATAAAAGACGGAGATACGAGTTCAGAGGAAGAAATAACAACATATATCGTTAAACCACCACCGATCTACATTCATGCTCAAATAACAGATACTCTCATTGAAATATTAAACAACACTATCGGAACAGAAAACTACAGTATAAAGGAATTAAAACTGAAACAAGTCAAAGTACAAACAAATATTCCAAAAATCTTTCGAAAAGTGTCGCAAGTATTAAAGGAGAAAAACGCTGGGTATCATACATACCAGCTCAAAACAGAAAAGAACCACAAAGTAGTAATTAGAGACCTACATCCAAGAACAAACACCAAAAATATATGCGAGGAACTAACAAAAATCGGGCACCAAGTAAGAACAATAAATAATATAACCCGATACGATACAAAACAGTCATTGTCACTGTTTCTAGTAGAACTCGAACACAAAACCAATAACAAAGAAATCTTCGATATTACAAAAATCCTAAACACCATAGTAACAATGGAGCCACCTCGTTATAAAAAGGACTTACCGCAATGCATACGGTGTCAACAATACGGACACACAAAAAATTACCGAGTGTCCCGGCGTGTGTCAAATGTGCAAAAAACACCTAACAACAAACTGTCCATACACAGGAAAGATAGACGAAGTAAAATGCTATAACTGTAATGGAAACCCAGCGAGCTATAATGGCTGCGAAGTCAGAAAACAACTACAACGTAAACTGTTTCCGCCGCTTCGAAGCAGAACATTCAGCAACTAGATATTACGGAATCAGATCCAACACCACACAATACAATACGTAGCGAACACTAATCATAGAAACACCAATACCTTTGGTAGCACTTGAAGTAAAAAGATACTTGTTTGGTCTGAAGGACCTTAACTATGAAAATGCCAAGATTTATGGATGGTCCTTAAGATTATTAACGGTACGCAATACGGGTGTGTAGATATCTAGCAGCCATCTTGCTCGCAGCGTGGAGTCTGCTTTGTGTAGAGAGTCGCCGGACGTAACAAGCGGATATATTTACGAAGGCGTTACCGAAATCAAGATTTCAATATTTACGACAACAATTAGTTCTGAAAAATAAGAATGATATTAAAAAGTAATTGTTTGTAAAGATTTCGAGTTTTAGGGAGGGTGTTGAAATAATACTCACTTCTAGGAAAACTATTATACATCTTCTCCAGCGTTCTCCATGCTATTGTTTAGCTCTAAATCAATTTGAAGGGCCTCTCAGCCTCATAGCCTCTTTTAGGAATATGTCATGCACAGATGGTGCGGCAGGGTATATATAGACGGGCCAGTTTTCGTAATTATATAAATATCCCATAGACCTATGGCTCTACTAACTCCTGAAACAATATCATAGCTTGCCATAGCAAAATAACGCTGCCAACGTGCGGATCCGGATTAGCATACACTGTACTTGTACTTATACTTACTTAAATATATTTCTATTATACATTCATCCACGCATTTTCACTCTCTATTCCGAGATAAACCTCAACAGCTTTTGATGTACAAGAAAAAAAGAATATTTAGAAAAATGTAAATGTGTGTAAAAATAAGTATGATATAATGTAAGGTAATAGTGTAATACTAAAATATATTGTTAAGGAAAGTAAAAAAGATTGGAAAAATAAAAAAGTCAACACCACACGGAGTTCCCAAGCGGTCACCCATCTAAGTACTATCCGTGCCCAACGTTGCTTAACTTTCGTGATCGGACGAGAACGAGTGCTTTTTTAATGATGTTTATTTAATCCAAAATACAGTTTTAAATACATTTTGGTATTGACAATAAACGGTGAATTTTTGTAATGATGTGTTAGGCAAAGGTACCGATACGCGGCGGTACGACGTAGCCATACTCTATTATGTGTCGGCGCTTTACATTTTTTTTGTTTAATACAATTTTTGGGTTTAAGCCGCTGGGGCGCGGAGCTTTTATATGATTTTGTTCTTTTTTTATTTTTTCTGTCCTGAAAACTTGGTCGCAAAACAGGACGCTTCGGTAGTCTGCGACGAGAACGAGTGCACTCAACGCGGTTTGAGCGTTGGCTGAAATAAATGGTTTTGTTACTTGCTTTTGCTGAAGTGATGCTCACTTCTAGGACAACTACATTTTCTTTAGTGCTTAGTTTTCTTAGTCCTCGAAGGCATTGAGTATTGTTTAGCTCTAAATAAATTTGATGGACCTCTCAGCCTCATAGCCTTTTCTAGGAATATGCCATGCACAGATGGTGTTACGCCATGCGGCTTACCATAGGTCATATTCTCAACCGTCGATCGCGGCACTATAATGTCGCAGACGGATCGTCGCGTCTGCCAGGCAAACAAACATTGTAGTGGCAAGCGCATGGTTCAGTAAGCACGGCGACTTCCAGAAACGTCGACTCGTAGCCGTTATCTTACCTCGCGTAAAAGAATGTGGCGTGATCCGAACGTAGTGGGAGTCGCCTTCCAGAAAAAACTGGCGAGCAGAACTTTTCGAGAAGTCAAACCGACAACACATATCACACGTCGCGCATTACACATCAACCAAACGCAGTTATATTTTAGTTTTGTTACATTTATATCTCTCTAGTTAATAAGTTGTTGAAATAAACATTAATTTATTCGTGTTAATTCTGTGGAATTTCATTGAACTACCCTTATTATCATAATCGAAATAAGGGAATCGATCAGTTCGTGGCGTCGATTATTTAATCGTAACGGGAACTTACAACTCTCGTTGACGTGCTATCTCGCGATCGCGTCTCTCCGCGAACGGTCGAAACAATATTCTCTATTATATTTTGTCAATAACCGTAAGAACTTTAATCCTCTGTGGAGCGCATCCCACGGCTGCCACGAAAAAAATATTTTAATTGTTACTGTTACGTTCTCAATTGAGTTGTTGTTTTAGTTTTTCTTTTTTTTTTATTCTTACTTTATAAAACATGTATAAACATGTCGGAGAGGCGTCAGGGATAGGGTTATGGGCGTTTGATAAATCTTCATTGGAATTGGTCATCGTTGGTTTATAACGAAGGTACGGTCTGTTAATACGAGTATGGATACTACCGACTCGACAATCAACCGCGACGGTTGGACACTCGCGATACTAGTGATGTTGGTCTTAGGTTCAATAACGAATCCGCGGTCAACGGGGTGATAGATGTACGCGCTCACAAATATCTAAGTCGGACACTTTACAAAATGTGGAATACCCACCGAGCGTACAGATACTAAGTGACTCGCTAATACGACCTCACGAGAGAATGCCTCTCCGTCGCGATGATGCTGCAGAGGAAAACTATGATGGGGTGTGTCCGAGGACACGAAATCATCGGATTCGTCGAAGACAACCTTCGTTCAGAAAGTAAGGGAAATTGGCGTAGCTGCTAATTGGTCAATCTCTACATCGGTGGTTAGAAAAAGACGTTAGCCGCCCTCGAGGGAAAGTTGCTGGTGGGAGGCGTCGTTCGTTGGAAAATATGTCTCCTCTATCTTCCCGTAGTTGGGACAAAGACTGTTTGTCTATTTGAAGGACTTTAGGTAACTAGATCTTAGTGTTTATAACGGGCCCTCAGGCTAGCTGAACGTGTACTGCGAAGACGCATCGACATCTGGCAATCATCTTATTCGAAGAATAGGGTCTGCGTGTGGCGCGCTACGGGACAGAGACCGTTGGAATGTTTACTGCCGAGTGTTACAACTATTTCCTTTTTAGAGAGAGCTATAGAATTACTCCGTGCCTTTGTTAGACAAAGCGTTCATCCCGTGACCGCGGCTACGTTCGGCGACTGGCTGTCGCCTCGAGCTCAAGCTCACTATCACAAATCTCAAACAAATACAATCGGATCGAAAGACGACAATTGTTTAATTACGCCTATGATAGAATCTAGATTACGGTGTTAGGGGATTATCCCGAAGTTCCAAAGGGGAGGCTTCGATGTCACTTCATCTCCGACATATATTTTAATACAGAAGTGTGTAAGTACAAGTGGGAATATAATTTGAGCTGGACCAGATCCGCACGCTAGCAGTGTTACCCTATAACTGAAAACCCCGAAGCCATCATCGCCTGCCAGCTGTTTATGGTCTACCTTCGTCCCAGTCTTTTGTCTATACGCTGTCGATGGCTTCAGTGCATGAGGAAACTAAAAAGATCAGATGTAGAGTTTTCTTAGAAGTGGTGACCACTTTAACAAAAATTGTTCTAAATAAGGAGAGGTCCATATTGTTGTATCCTTGAATATACATTTGTTTTGGGTTATAAGGTCTAGGAACAAAGGAACTAATAAATAGATTTCTATTTATGTTCCTTGTAGCCTTTCACTAAAACTATAAGGTTAATTTTCTTGGTATAAATGAACTTTTTTTATAACTTTTGCTATAAATGAACGTGCTCCCTATCGATTCTATTGTATTGTAACATTAAGAGAATAAGGATCTGAATCAGCATAAACTTATACATTATACTTATACCTTTATTTATTTCAATATGTTTTTCTATTACAAATTAATCCACTCGTTCTTCTATCAGTCAACCTCAACAGAATACAGTATATTTTTGCCAGAGTGTCTTTCAGTCATGAACACATTTCTAAAAGCACTTTCTTCTATAGTGCATAGTTCGCATAACGACTTTTGTTTTATTTTGTCATTCTGGAGAATAACAAATAATCGCAAGGGACCGATCAGGTCAATATGGTGACTGTAAATGTTATTTTTGCAAGAAACTCCCGAGTCAGTAGTATCGCATGAGCTGATGTATTATAGTAGTACAATTTCTACGAGTGATCGTTTCACAAATCCTTCGAATTGCTTCGTATAATTGGCGTGAAACGCTCAAATAGTACTCTCTATGGATCGTAACAAATTGTGATAAAAATTTACGAAACACAATACCACGGTAATCGAAAAAGAAGCTGTGAGAAGGACTTGAACGTTTGATCTCACTGCCATGTTTTCCTCGGTCGTGGTTAACTTGAAAATTTCCATTGTGATACTTATGATTTTCATACAATAATGATAAGAGGATACAATAGAAATAAAAAAATTCGAAATATTAACAAAACTATAATTACTTATTTCTTATACTTGAGGTGATATTAAACGTGTTAGTTATTAAAGAGACGAGTGGAAATTTGTAACAGTCAATTATATTGAAATTACTTCAAGTACAAGTACAGAGATAGTGTAGGTCGGTTGTAACTGTCGTTCGTATGACTCGTCGTGATAATTAGCTATATTCTTCACTATACTGGTTCGTTTTCTATACTATCCTAGAGAGAATGCTCGTCTGTTTATATTGTCCGGCGGACTTATAGAAGGTCGTATTTGATTCCGGTTGACGATTACTCATAACGACGATACTGTTTTTGTCTGGAGTTCGTTTATTCTAGAACTTCGCAAATCCAAAATAGCGTTAATACTTCCAGGTACAACAATATGAGTCGCTCCCGGTTCAAATCGTCCTATGACTCATGTGTCGCTACATACTAATACTATAGTAATCTGCTGCATCCTATCTTGGATTAATAGGAATATTAACAATTAAATGTATGAATATTCATAGTATTTAATAAAATAATAAAAAATTAACGGTACCATTTGTTTAATTAACATCTTTCGGGAATTTTCTTGATATTTATAGATTGCGAATTTTATCATCTGTTCACAGAAAGTGTACTTGGTGGAAAAAGTAAATGTCATAGAGATAGTAATAGGAACCACAATGTGACGGAATAATTTCTGATATTTATATACAATTTCCAACGTCATTTGTAAGAGTACTATTGAAGTAAGCAGCATCTGTTTGCCCACCCCATGAATCGAGAATTAATAAGAACTGTAGCGTCACATGAGTTAGAGGACGATGCGAATCGAGAGCAACTCATGTTATTGTTTTGCCTCGGGACATTGACACCGCCTTGACGCACAAAACGTAACGACAAATAAACTCCGGGCAAAACAATGTCGCCGCTACGTGCAATCGTCGAACGAAGACGAATTCGAATTTCAGAAAAGAGCTCTACTATCTTTCAGATACAGAGCTCTTACTATCTACTTTCAGAAGAGAGTATCTACTATCTTTCTGTATTGATGAGCTATCTACCGAGTTATCGACGATTATTTAGCGAGTATTTACTGAGTATTAATTAGCAATTTTACTTTGCGATTTATACTCTGTACGAGCATCTCAGCGAACATTATCTGTATACTAATTTATCATTTTAATTATATTCGACGGTTACGACACGAACAATAACGTCTAATAAATCAAGTCCACAAGTCCTCCATAGAACTTATTATTTGCACAATATGGACTGATTATATTTAATACCTTCCCAAATAATGGGTATTGACTAAAACATCAGAATATGGATCGGTTTATTTTTGTCCTAGATTTATAAGCAAAATTTTTGTAAGAACCGATGTCCAAACAACTGTGACCTCTCCTTGTTAGGTTGCAGATGTTTATGAATTACAATATACAGTAAATATGCACGGTGCTATGCAAGATATACATATATATGTCGGGGTGGCATTGTGGATAGGGTTGAGGGTGTTTGATGAATCTTCATTGGAATTAGCCATCGTTATTGTATAACAAAAAGTACGGTTTATTAACACAAGAATGGATACCACAGACTTGACAATCAACCACGGCGATTAGGCGCTCGCGACACTAGTGACAATGGCCTTAGGTTCGATAACGAATCCACGGTCAACGGGATGATAGATGTGCGTGCTCACAAAATCTAGGTCGGACTCTTTGTTAATAAAACGCGTAAAATTCACTGATCGTAAGGCGTTACTCTTTTCGTCGATGAGATCACAAGAGAGAATGACTTTCCGAGTAAGGGAAATTGACGTTGCTGCTAATTGGGCAATCTCCATATCGGTGGCTAGAAAAAGATGTTAGCCGCCCTCGAGGTAAAGTTGCTAATGGGAGACGTCGTTCGTTGAAAAAATAGATCTCCCTATCTTCCCGTAGTTGGGACAAAGACTGTTTGTCTGTTTGAAGGACTTTAGGTAACTAGATCTTAGTGTTTATAACGGCACTCGGGCTAGCTGAATACGTACTGCGGAGACGCATCGACATCTGGCAATCATCTTACTCGAAGAATAGGGTCTGCGTGTGACGAGCCACGGAACAGAAACCATTGGAATGTTTACTGTCGCGTGCCGCCACAAATATTTCTTTTAAGGAGAGCTATAGAATTACTCCATACCTTTGTTAGACAAAGCGTTCATCCCGTGACCGCGGCTACGTTCGGTGACTGATTGTCGCCTCGAGTCCAAGCTCCTTATCATAAATCTCAAACAATTATAATCCAGTTAAGTTATAGAGGCAAAATATTGGGGGTTTTCCGAAGAATTCCAAAGGAAGGTCCCGGTGTCCTTTCACCTCCGACATATGTAAAGTGCATGCAGGATATATTTGATAAATATGCACTTACTTAGAGAAAATTGATATATATGTGTTTAATTAATGTATTTAATATTATATGTACATTATGCAAACTGTTATAAAAATCAATTGTGTTATACATTTCTTTAACACGCAAAATACAATATAAGATAAATAGTAAATTTTAATGTCAAAACAACGTAATATGGATATTACATTTTTAGACATGCACAATTATGCTATTAAACTGTAGTAATAATCTGTATTAATATTGATAATAATAATAATAATAATCAATTAATTAATACTTATAGTTTATATTAGCATTGAACTGTTATGCTATATATAGGGTATTTACATAATTAGTCCTAGAGTTATTGATCTTTTTTTTCTCTTTTTTTCGTGGAGGAAGCTTTTATAGGCACCCAAGTCGAGGCGCCCACTTGAGGTTACATCAATTCTTTTGTCGGTCCGTGCCAATACGACCCGTGTCCCAAAGGTGTTTGTCCTAAGTCTTACGCCATCGATGAATCTCGAGGGCTTGAACAGATTATACTCCTCGAGCCACACGTTGCCAGTTTTACTCTTTGAGAAGTCATTAACTCCATGTCCCTGACTTCTCAACTCTTGCCATTGTTTAATATGTCCGCTCTTTAGTCGCTTTCTAGCTTTTTCTACTTCTTTGGAAGTGGCCGGCCAATTGATCCTTAGAGAGTTTGCGATTTTCTTTAGCTTCCTGTCGTTTTCTCCATTGATCATGTTAGATATCGCTGGATCGACTGAATTCTTATTGTTTAATGCGCTTTTTACGGTACCGAGTTTGATAATATGTTCAAGTCTCGGTAGCCCTAATCCCCCTTTTGCTTTTGGAGCATAAAAGAAACCAGCGGCTGTCGAATGCACAAGATGTAATATGGCCTTTATTTCCTGCCTGACTTCGCTGTCCAATAATTTTAAGACACTGTCACTTGGTGGATTTATAAGGAAATGGTAAATATATCGAGGGAAGATGTACTTCGTAGTTAATTCAATTTTCTAGCATGGCTTCGGAGAGAATTTTCTAACTCTTCTGACCATGCGCAGAATTTCTGGCACTATGATGCCACAATGGACACAGTTCCAAGGCCCCATTTTGGCGCCTAAATACCTGAAGGCCTCATCTCGATCAACCGTTGGTATGTTGATATTTTCGACCCTAATTCGCAGTTCTTTTATGAATCATGTGTCCTTTTTGGCGACCACCTGGAACGTTTGGCTCTTCTCACCAGATATGTTCATCCCCAGGCTCTTCAGATATTCATGGAGCATATTAATTTCTAGTTGTGCCTCCCTCTCATCTTCACCAAGTGGAACAATGTCGTCAGCGAAAGCCAAGATCGATATTTTTCTTTCGCAACTGACAATGATGCCACTGGTTTGCTCCTCAATCATTTCCAGCAGCGGTTCTAGGCATAAGTTGAATAGCAGTGGCGACAGAGGGTCACCCTGCTTAACTCCTCTAAGGATCTCGATCTCGACCCCTACATTATTGTTGGCTTTTATTTTTGTCTTGCCCTCTTTATATATATTCTCGATTAAGTTAATAATAGGGGTCGGCACACCCTTCCATGCCAGGCAAGGTTTTGATGCCGAATGGGATATTGTGTCAAATGCTTCGGAGATATCCACAATTGTGAATATCCCCCCGTTATTTTTTTTTTACTATAATTTAAGGCAGCGTTCAATAGATCGATGTTCATTTTACATCCATTTTCAGATGTAAAACCTTTTTGCCTTAAATTTTGCACAATACCTTTTCTCATCCTTCCGTCGAGGATGGAGAAGAAAATTCGGCCGAGAATTGGGCCTATTGTTATAGGCCTCCAATTCTCCACCTGGTTGCTTGGTTTCTTTGCTTTGGAATTGGTATAGTCCTATTTTCCTTTCATACTGTCGGAAAATGGGATCTATAAATTAATATATTACAAATTTTAGCTAGTATTGCGGGCAGGCCAGATATCATTAAATGTTCTTTTTGAAATCCATCCGGTCCTGCCTCAACCTTTTTCCTAATTTTATTAAGTTTCTCGCTCACATCCTCGGCGGTTATCGGCGGAAACAATTCGTTTATTACCAGCCCAGAGGCTCTACTTCCTGGGATTGGGGGATTGGTTGGTTCTGCCCGACCCCATAAATCTTCGTAGAGCGTCCTCACTTCACTCTCTTCCGGTGGCTGCCTGGTTGGTTCCAGATATGCACGATCGTTGTTAACGACAACGTCGGACAACTTTCTTAGACATTCCTTAAACAACTCCTGGCAACGTGCGTAGGAGTATTCCTTCTCTTTATTTCTATTATTATTCTTATTATTATAATATCTTCTATTTTGGGATTTTGAATTACTTTTGTTTTTGTCATTTTTAATTTTAACAATCTCTAGCGCTCCATATAGGGATGTGTAAATAAAATCAATTTAAATATTTGTTAGGGCCTCTTTATTTTCATTGCATTTTGCCCAAATATCTGTTAACTGAGCGTTAACCTCCTTCAATGACGGGGACACCTCGGTTACTCTCTCTATTTCGTACTCTAGCTGGGGTCTCCACTGGTGGGTAGACTCCTCATTATATGTTTCCCCGCTAGTTCCAGGCTAAACACATGTCCGCGCATTGCCTGAATTAACGGGATCGCACCCTCCCTCTGTCTCCTCGGCAACCTCTTGAGGACTTGTATTCTCACTAGCTATTTTTAATATCTTTCTCTTGTATTTTATTTGTTCAACTGTCCTGTTAGTGAGGACTTTGCTAATTTCAACATTCGGCAATTTTTCACTCTTATAAATTTTATCGAGCTCTCACAAGAGCCCGTTCTCCTTCTTTTTTCATTTCTCATGGCAGGGTGCGCATGCCGTTCGTGGGTAGATAATCCTTTCTGATTCCAGAAGCTCATGGGGCAAGATTTGCATTTGTACGCTCCTTCTTTCCTTTGACTAGTGCCACTACACTTTGGAATGTGGCATTTTGCCCCATGAAGCTTCGGGAAACTCCTTTCACAATATTGACATCCCCACTGGATGCGAGCATCCGTGTGATATCGGCCAAGGTGCCTGTCCAGGTTTGATAGGTCAGAACCTAACACTCCTAACCTCTTAACACTGCACAAGCAAGGATTTAGTTCTCCAGTAAACGCCAGTGAGTAAAAGCACGCAAATACTTCCCTCCTATATACTTATGGCTAATAATAATTAATATTAACCCATCAACATGGGTAGATGTATGGAGTGTTAGAAGAGCCCTTCTCTATTCGCTATTAGTAAAACAATTTATCGTACAGACTCAAAAGTAGATCTCTTCTTCGTCATAAAGCCGCCGACGGCGGGCTAACTAGAACCGCCTGCGGGCCCGAATGCACCTCGTCCGTAGCTCTGCGATCTCCGGGCCCACCAGTCTAACCCCTGGCACGGAGCGCGTCATTAACGCATCACATGCCGCTTTGATGTCTCGGCGAAGGTTCTCCGCCTCCTCGTACACGTTTGTCTTCTCAGTACGGGCGTCACAATTCTAGGCCGCGTCAATGGCTGCTGTCTGGAGCATCTCGTTGTGTCTATCCTGGAGGCGCCATCTTGGTGGCGGGCTGGAGCGTTCCATTCCCCTAATGCCGCGGGTCTGTCTCGCGGGTATTGTCTCCAGGCCGACCTCGATGAACATATACAGGTGGACTGCGAGAGTCTCAACCCCTTCGGCTACTCTCCAGCCTGAGACCCGCCGGAAGGCATTGGGGGTACCCCGTGTAATATCGACGACGGAACATCCTCTCCATGCCGCGCATGTGCTGGTCGAGCCTCTGTTAAGTAAGAGGAGCCCGAGACCCGCAGCCCAGTCTGATAGCACCCGGCCCCGAGCATTTGTCCTTGTATTCCCCCATTGCGAGAAGTGAGCGTTAAAGTCTCCCAGGACGAGGACCTGACGTGAAAGGTATCGTCTCACGCAATCGCCAAACACGTCCAGGAACTCCTCAAACGCGACCAGGCCATTGTTCAGGGAAACATATATGCCCGCCACTACCATCCCAGCCCGCTCGATCGCGGCATACCCCTTGCCCTGCTCGAGCAGGATCCCTGCGGCGGATGTGCCCGGTGCTGACATCCACGTCATAGCGACTAAGCCTTCCAGGTCTGCGACCCAGTTAGGGGTGTCTAGTATGCAATAGGGCTCGGCTACCACCGCCAGAAAAACCCTGCTCTCCCTTATCGCCTGGAAGAGCAGGTCTTGTGCCTGTTTCGATCGCCCCAAGTTGGTCTGGAGGAGCCGCATGAATTTATTTACTTTACTAAGTCCATATCCGTGACTTCCCCCCGGCTATCTGCCCCACTCGTGATTCTTTCCTCTTCTTGCGGTAGATCTCTCACGTTGTCGCCCTGTCTCCTGTCCGTAGCAGGCTCCCGAATCCGGCTCGTCCCTTTAGTTTTCGGCGAAACGCATGCCGCCCCTCCCATTCTGTGGGTGGCTGGCGCACCAAGCGATTCACAGAGCGGGCACCTGGGCACGGTGGCAGAGCAGCTCTTGGCCTGGTAACCGATGCCTTCGCACCTGTACCATAGCTGCCCCCGGTCTACTGTAGATCTCTCTCACAGAGTAGGTCACTCTCACGTTTTCCAGTTCTAAGCATCTGTAGCTTCTATTAGTTTCTTCGGGGCGACTTCGACCCTCTTCCCGCTTGATTTAATTTCCCCGCTGTTGCTGTCGGTCATCTTATCCAGGCTGACCCAACCTCTGGAAGTCTTCATGTGTCCTACTCGAACTTCCAGTGCCTTGCATCCTCCGGCCCTCGCCAGGGTGTCCCGAATTTCTTCTTTGCCGACCGAGATGTCGATCTTAGTTACCCTCAGCTCCGCCGTTGGGGCCGCAACTTTTACCGTGGTCAGATCCAGGACTTGTGTCAACCGTGCTGTAAGCGCGGGTGCCTTCTTCCTCTCTTTGTCTCCGGGAACTTCTAGAATGATGCTCTCAATCATCGCCATTTTGATTTTAACTCGTTCAATGCCGAATTCGGCTTTCTGTCTAGCCGTCGCTAGCACTTCAGCTTATGATGTTTTCGTCCCCTCGTTCTGCGTTTGGCTCACCGCAGATGACCGCGGTGGGAGTGGGAGCATTATCTTCCTGGTCTCCTGCACCGGCCCTCCTGTTGGAGTTCGTTGTGAGGTCCTTTTTTTTTTAGTAGCGAGGAGGGGAAAATGCTTTTACGCATACCCAAAGACCCGCGTCTCCGGGTTCTGTAGGACTCCGCAAATGACATCGCCATACCCACTAAAAAACCCTCCTCATTCTCCCTCTGCTACGGTACTCGAGACACCAACCCGGTATAGTCATTCGACATTACTTCAGGTTGGCCTCTACACCACATACCCGATTCTTTATCCTCTCTCCTCGACTCCGGTCATTCTTCTCCTCCTTCCTTCCCTTCTTCTCCTGACCTCCACCTCCCTTTCCTGAGAAAGCCAGCATTTCATCGCCTTTGTACAAAAGTCATGAAACCTGTTCCACAACCGCTCCTCTGCTGCCATCTTCTCAACGACTCGGTTCTCCAATTTAAAATCTTCACCGATCTCGACCTCCAACTCCGTTCTGCATCGTATGGTAGTAAGGTAAGATCAGCGGATCTCCTAGTCCAATTGTAGGGGTTGTGGAACGCCCACTCCAATCTCCACCTGTCCTCTGCCTCCATCTCCAAAACCTTCATTTCTTCCTGCCCAACATGTGCCATTTCTTCAGGGCTCTCATTAATCCTCTTTACTCCATACTGCTTCCACCGCAACCATGCCTTGATGTAAATTGGCATGCTACCGGTAAGCACACACAGAGCCCCATGTGACACCGTACGGTAAGCGGTAGACGTACGGATCAACGCTGCCCTTTGCGCCCTTCTCATGATCGTCCTATTTGTTTCTCTTCCCAGAGAGGAGGCCCATATCGGTGCGCCATATAGTACCACAGTCTTCCAGACCACATAATATAGTCTCCTGATTAAATCGTTGGGCCCACCGACGTTTGGGAGTAGGCTCCGTATGGCGCCCACGAACCGTTACGCTTTATTACAAACTGCTTTGAGGTGGGAGGAGAATTCCCTAGTACTATCCAACACTACCCCTCGGTACTTCACAACACGGCTAGTGGAAATCTCCCCCCATCCCCCATGTCAACATTAAAAATCTTCGGAATCCTCTTCCTTGTTAAGAAAATAACCTCCGTCTTCTCCCGGTCCAGCGCCTCCAGCACCCCGTCACACACTAGATTCCACAGTAACGGTCCTAAGACCGACCCCTGCGGGACCGCTGCGTAGACGTTCCTCCTTACGACATCGTCCCGACAGTGTATCAATATTCTCCTCTCAGCCAGATAGTTCGCTAACAACTCCTGTAGCCGTCCCGGTAGCCGTCTCCTTCGAATCTCCTCCATTATCCTCTCCCTCCGTAGAGCGTTGAAGGCGTTCTTCACATCAAGGGCGACCAGAACACACACCAGGCCCTTTCTTCTACACTCATTAGGAACTGCGACCGTCCTATCCAGGGCTTCAAGAGTCCCCCTCTTTCTCCTCAAGCCATACTGATCCCAATGGAAGGGATCCTGACCAAAGCTTCTCTCTATGAGCATTTTCTTAGGATTTCGCTCCTTAACTTAGCGAGCTCATCCTTCCACCAATAGTTGGCGACCCTCTTTGCACTCACTGGGTATCTCCTCTTCAGGTCCACGGCACACGTATGCTCCAAACTCTTCTGCAGTCGTTCGCCGCATGCCGCCTCGTCAAATTTAAAGCCATTTCCGTTATATACTCCGTCAAATTTATTTATAAAACCCTCTACATCCATCTCTTTCGTCAGGTATCTAAAAGCGCCACCCTCCAACCGCTTAATATTATCCTTGAACTTATGTTCAATAAAAAAATGGTCAGAGGCTGAGTACCAATCTAGGATCCTACTCCCCCTCCAACTCAGCCTCATTCGTCTATTAACGCTAATTATATCCGCGAAGCTAGTCCCTCCATTTCTCAGGAAGGAGTAGCTTCCCGTCGTCCTAATAGGTATAAGCTCATTTCTCGTTATAACATCGAGTAGGCATGTTCCCCTATGTTCCGTCTTAGAGGCCCCCCACACCGAGGATTTCGCATTAAAGTCACCGGCTACCATAATCGCCGGTGCTCATTTCCTCCCCTCCTTTATGACCCCTTCCAGTTCCTTCAAGTAATCGTTGAAATGGTCCCTGCCCTTATTGGGGGAACAATACGCACTGACGCAAAACATATCACCAACCCTGGCCCCTATAATCCCTACATTTCTTATCAGGGTTTCGCTCGTCGCACGTTTTCCATTAAATAGGGTGACACATACCGATGCATCCTCACCCTAGTCATTAAACCAATAAGGCAACTGCCTATAGGGCTCGGAGATGACCACTATATCCACCCTGCTTTCACATACGCACTGCATCATCAGGTCTTGCGCAAGCCTGCACCTGTTCAGGTTTATTTGTCAGACCCTACTTGGGCACGCCAACGAACGCATTACATGCCTTGCATTTATACCACCATGTTTCAGACACATGGCGCATCTCGGCTCTCTATCGCAATCTTTCATACTATGCTCAGCGCTACCGCACCTCCTACACAACTCTCTGCCAGGACAACTTTTGCCGACCCATGCCCCAACACGTAGCACCTATAACAGCTCTCTCCTTCTCCTTCTTCTTCTGTCGTTGTGATCCCCACACTGCTCCAAGGTAGACAGCTTACCTTTCATCATGTTGTCTATCTGCCTTATCCCTTCATCCTTCTCTTTTTCCAACCTTAGCCTCTTCAACACCATGTTGAACATTTTAACCATCCCTGCCATGGCTTGTGTGAGTCCCTTCAACTCAGGCCTGGAGATCAGAAGATCCTCGTCGTCAGCATCGCTAATCTGCGTATCGTCTCTCGCACTATCCTCGGCTTCGCTAGCCATAGCCGATCTCGCGGATTTCGCGTTGACGTTCCTCTCGACCACCCTCCTGGCCAGCATTCTAGCGTAGACCAGCCCTTTCCCTGCTACCGGCGTACTGTGGTCGCTCCCTCTAGTCCCACAGCACCCCTCCGATTCCTCAATCACTCCAACCTCCGTCCTTTCACTAGTCATAGGGCTCCTCTGAAGCCTGTTACTCGGTTTAAAGGGGCAGAAATCCTCACTTTCCTCCCCCCATCCTTCCTCGAAGTAACCGAGATTATCACATTCTCATTCGGTTTCACGTCAGACAACATCCTCCGCTTCTCTCCTCCCGCTGTCGTCTTCTTTAGCTTGTCCTTCTCCTTTTCCTTTTCCTTTTCTCCAGTAGCTATTACCGCACAAGGGGGTGCCTGGTGTTCCACCCCCCCCGCCGTTCTTCCAGTAACATGATGACCGTCGGGTCGAGCCTGGTAAGCCACTCGTGCTCCCGACGGGGCCTGGGGGTTCCGAAACCCCCTGCGCCGTACGTTTGTTTACCTTAGACCGTCTGTCCATATTGTATATAATAAGCAAGTCCATAAACATCGCCAAGTCGTCAACATCCTGTCGATATACCGTCCAAAAGTATCCAATCATTGTCCATAAACTCGCCAGGTCGTCAACAAATAAGCCAAACAATGGTAATATTTACAGTAATTGTGCTATCTAATTTTCCCCTGTCAAACGCCTGCATACTGCTAAAGACCCGATGATGCGCGCCAAGAACGCCACAATACAGATAAATAACAACAATATATAATAAATAATGAACAATAAGTAATTAATACCATAAATCATTAAATAAATAATAAATAACAAATAATAAGTAATAAATAAATAAAATAAATAAATAAATAAATAATTTAAATAATAAATAATAAATGAATGAATAAATTAAATAAATAAATAAATAAATAATTTAAATAATATATAATAAATAAATAAATAAATAAAACGAATAAAACAATTACTAGTTAATCAATACAAAGTTATAAATAAATAAGTAAAATAAACTAAAAGAATAAATAAAATAATAAAATATTATAATATTATAGCGGTGCATACATCCAACCGCTACATACTCCAACCTACGAATCACCACGTAACTCCTACAGCCCCCTCATTACTCGGCACCCCATTACTTATTTATTTATTCCAAGGAACCTAGTTCGGCTCGTGTCACAATAAATAAATGACCAAATAAATATTATATGTATAAGAACCCTGGCCGGCCCGACTTTATTCCTTAAAAATAGGAACTTACATCGAGTCGACTGTACATGCTCACATTATTGTTTATTTATTTTCAGTACAATCGCGTATGTATATAAGCGACTAATTACTGTGACGCGTGGATCTGCCATTATAGTCGATGGGGTCTTGTCTACATGTTTATTTGACTTTATCCGAGGTCGCTAATAACGGATAAATTCAAATTAACGATTACTAACCGTACTTTTTGTTTCTCGCACACTTCCTATTATATCCTCCACTTACTTATTCTTGTTCAGTGAGGATATTATCACCCCATTACGAACAAACGTCTTGTTGCTCACCTACTCAATCATCATACATGCCAACTCTATTTCCATTTCCACACACTCACTCTCCCCCGCATCACCCAACACTATTTCACTCCCATGCATTCTCCTGCCACCTCAGTCCACTCATACCCCTCATTTCATTTCACTACTTCCTTACAATTATTATTACACTACACTTGCCGCCTCATTGACCCATTACACCCTATAAGAATCATCCTCATCTCAAACGCTCCTACGTCCTCGTACATACACTCGGCTAGCGGGAGCAACCCGTCAACACATCCGCTCTCCATCGCGTCCTGAACCGAAGACTTCGTTTTGAGGTCCTAGGCGCCTTGGCAGCAACTGGTCTCTTCGCATCCTTCTTCTTTCTCTTGTGTTCGATTTCAAGGGCGATTCGTGGCATTGCCCGCAACCGTCGTTGTCTTTCTCTGCCATGTTTTCAGACTATGACGCCATTCCTGTAGACGTTCTTCCAGGATTCTCATTAGTGAAGGCCCGAGCTCTTTGAATTTCCTCTCGAAGGCAGAGAGTCGTTCCTCCCCCCTCGGCATCCTCTTTAGGGTGTCCCAGCTCTAAAGTGGAGGCGAGAGCTCGTAGAAGGCCGGAGGCCATTCTTATTAAAGTAGGAGAGGGCAAGGAATGGCTTCAGGTGTATAAAGATCTCATGGTGGCGAAGGATGTTCTTAAGGAAAGCTCGGGCGTTCATAGAACAAGAGCTGGGGACATCTTGATAGAAATGAGGGCTGGCAGCGAGGTGAAAGTAGCTGCCAATAAGATAAACGAGCTTATAGGCGACAAGATGCGAGCGACGCCTTTACAAGACAAGGTACATGAGCGAGCACCGTGCGTTCTCCTAACGGACACACCCGGCCATTCCTGATTGCTCTTTCCGCAGGACCTCGATCTCCTTCTCTAGTGCCTCCACCCGCATCTTCGCCATCCTGGCAGCTCCAGTGCCGTAGGCGGGCCCCGTTAGAGTTATTAATCTGGAGCAATGAATCTAAACAGAATTTAAAGAGCTACTTGAGGCAAGCTATAGAAAAACATGGAATTAACAGAATTAAACAGAATTCGCTATTAAAGCAAGAAGTGCAACAAATATCAGCCATGCTACAACTTATCAGCAGCGCACTAATGCAAAAATAAATTAATGGATATATTAAAGATAAGAGCATGGGACGCTAATGGGCTACAAAAGAGAATACATGAAATAAAAACATTTTGTATAATACATTATACAACAAATAGAGTTACATAAAAATATCACACTATACTGTATACTCATCAGGAAGAGCACATGGAGGTTCAGCAATAATAATTAAGAATAACATAAAACACTACCTCCATAGCCAAATTAATCAGGGTCACGTATAAGTTACAACCGTCTCAGTACAAACAAATACAAATTCTTTCCAAATTTCAACATTGTACGCATCATCAAAATATAAAATAACACTAGAATACTGGAAGTACACTCTCAGAGTAATATTAGGAGTAACCTTAAGGTCAGCTGACGAGCTAACTCACTGATCGACAGAACTCAATAAAACACTGGATGTGCTTGACTTTGCAGTCACAAATGATACAAATCTAAACAAACTAAGAATATCAGGAAACCTAAGACTCGCCTCTGATCATACTTCAATAATAATTGAATATAACGCAAACGAGTCTTTTGCAGTAAGTCAACATCACTCTGCAATAAAACAATTAGTTAGGCAATGTATTAGTAATAACAAGACACCAGATGAAGTTGAGTAAGCATTTAACAGAACTCACACAAGTAGTGGAAGCAACCACGAATTACAAATCAATAACCAGACAAAACAAATTAATACCGAATGAAATTCTGGAAAACATTAAATGTGAGAAGGAAGCAAAAGCGATTTGGCAGAAACACGAAATATCGGCAAATAAAAAAGTACTGAGCGAAATAACAAAAACGTCAAAAAGGCTATAAAGGATAACAATGATATGGAATTCTCGCAATATCTAGACTCACTTCCACCCCACGAGGACACTGTGGGAAGCTACGAAACAGACTTTCGAGAAGAACTCAAATAACGAAAGAAACCCAATAAAACTGATTCCAGCAATTAAAAACCCGAATGCGATATGGGCAAGGGAGACCGAAGCATGTAGACCATTTGTACAAAACATTATTTTCATGCGAAAACAACAAACATATCGAATGAAAGCAGCCAAACAAACACGGATAATGCTGTTGCAGCTGATGGTAGCTATTCTGTACCATACCAACCACAAATTTTTTTAATTTTTGTAGATATTGTTAGACCTTTTTAATTTTCATTTTTTAAACTTTTTTATTTTTGATTCGTTTTATTTGTTATTTAGTGTCCATGCGAATGTAGCAATTATTGTTGAGTGAGTTGTATTGTGTGTATTGTGTGCAGTGCATATTAATGCGTGTGTAATGCACTTACTGTGTATTGTGTATATTGTGGTCGTAGTGTACATCATCATCTTTTCGTAGTCTATTGTACAATGTCATACTTTTGACACACTTGCCGATATGCACTTGCGTTACGTGAAAAATCTCCGAATAGAATAGGGTACAAAGAACAAGTATATTACGTAGAATCAACCAAAATTTATTAGATGCATGTACATTAAAACCTGTGAAGTCCGACTATTCAACAAGATGATTCAGACTTTGGGTATAGAACATCGCAACGTGTTTAGCTAAAACATGGGTTATGCTGCAGAAGAAGATACCAACAACCATATGGATAGCATTGAAGAAAGAAAAGCTACACCCGTACAGTTTTCGAAAAGTTCAAGAATTGAGTGCGGAAGATTTCCCGAGAAGAGAGAATTTTACAGATGGATGTCTCGCAAAATTTAGTGGAACGTAATAAATCATTGAGACCTGCTTTTCCAAAATTGTAACATTGAATAAAATTTATATTATATTTGATAACGAGATATTCTCACAAAACCGTCGGATACCGGCATATTTATAATACATCCGTTCTAAATTTACAAAGAATAATTTCATTGAAATTAACAGCTACTTGGCAAATTCCAAACGATCCATCGATACATCGTGAATAGAGAATTATCTGTGAAACATCTTTCACCCAGACGTAACACGGCGAACAAGTATTACATACATTGTTCCTGAAGACGATAACTGTAAACCTACCTGTGATAACTGTAAACCTGTAAACCTAATTGTGATTTTGTCTGCGTACGAGTAGTCCATTTTCATTCTGGTACGTTCAGAGTCTAAAAAATTCCCAATTTCTATTCTCTCAGATTTCGTTTGTTAATGGAGGAATTTTACAGTTTTTATTATATTTTTTACGATTAATTTTATAACTATGATTTTATCTGTTACACGTTATGAAACTAATTATACGGAGAAAATTTTATAGTAATATTACGTCGAATGAAACAGGTCCATTCGCGATTTTAAAACTTTATACCTATTAAAATCCATCATTCCCTGCACTCTCTTCATTTTGTTCGCCAAATAAACCAAATTATTCGTAAAATATAAAGTTTCACGTTATTTCGTAATCGACATTCAAACTTCCTGAAACTCAACCCTCTAAAACAGTTTTCTTTCATAAAACGAGCAAATATTGCCTCGGTTCATCGATTTAATTTTCAGTTGCACCTCCGTATTTTCCTTTCTGTCGAAAACGAGTGTATTACCAGCCGCGCGTCTACATTTCGACGACCAAGTTTTTCGAACGTACTGCAGAAGTCAAAGAAAAATGTCAAAGAAAAAGGAAAAGTAATACCGAGAAGTTTCTCGCGTTCCTCTGGCTTTCAAGATCAAAAATGTTGATCGTGCGACCTGTATTCGATTTTATCGGAGATCATGCATTCCATTAATTGTCCCTTTCGTCGAATCAGCAAAAGGAAATCTAACAAAGGATACGTTAATCACTGATTACAATTTTTTTCAGTTTTGTATCGAGAGAAAAGACGCACAATGCAGAGGACTGTAATTTATGGATGAGGTCAGGCCACGGATGTATCGATACCAGGGATTACAGCTGTCAAGTGATTAATTGCGCTGTATTAGTTACCGCTAGTACGTAACGGCGTCGATTAATTTCCGGTTCGACGCGCCTCCTCGATTGACGCCACACCGAAAAACAAGCTTTGGTATATTGATATTGGCGTCCCTTCGAACAGTAGTTATCGAAGCTACGCAAATAATCGTCTGATCTTTGGAAAATGTATTAAACGATTGTGCGATTTTTCAACGGGAAATTTCAAGATACAACGTTATTTTATGCCCATAGTACTTTTCGAATATTGTTCGAACCAGCGTAATTAAATCTTTTACCTCGATTACGTTTTACTCGTTTTAAAAAGGCAATGCAAAAATTAACTGCGAATCCTAACAATAGAAAGATTAAAAATTTGATAAGTGAAAAATCCTTGAATTTTAAAATATCTAAAATAATTATTTTGCTTCGTGTTATTGGATTAGTGAGTTCTTAATGAGGATTATTAACTTTTGAAACTCAAATATTTTCCTTTCCATTATATGCAAACAATGAAAAGTATGAAGAAAGTTGCGTTTAATACACTTCTTTTCGTTCATTTCACCAGCAAAATTAAATAGGTCGAAAGATGTTTTTATTCTAGCAGAAAAATTTGCAAACGGAAGAGTAACTATTATAAATTGTATTTTTGGCGGATGATAATCGCTGCCAGATGAAAAGAGAAGTTGCGTTTCGTCCCGGGACTACCGGTGGACTCGTCAGTAAGGCTATGCCCGGTAGCCCCTGCCTTAGACGTAGAGGGAGTCTCGCTAGGTGCGGTATTTGTATTAATCAGACAGACTCGTTGTCGTCGTAGTAGCCCTCTGGTGTTGACGGTTAGTACCCGCGGATCGCCCGGGAGGTGTTGCGCCGCGTTGATGCCTCGACCTGTCGGCGTCCTATTGATACCGATCCGCTACATATTGAATATTACTCTCGAATAATGCCCCAGAAATATCCCAATTTTTATTCGCTTCTTGTTCCTCGAAAACTCTTAAATTTACGATATCGTTCTCTGCTGTTGGAAATATAAACTGCGACAGTTCTAAAAATTGTTCTTTCTTCGAAAATAGTACAATCAAACAGATGCAATAAAATTATATAATTGAATTAAAAAACTAGCATGTTTCGTCTCGATCATATTATAAACTCCGTTAAACGACAAACCTTAACAGCGTGACAATTTCTGGAGAATT
>JACSOB010000309.1:0-23770 GCA_019677175.1 Bombus sylvicola | reverse complement strand
CATTTCCACCCCGTTTGAGTATATTTCTGACGTTTGCTCTTATCACTGCACTATACGCGCCAAATGTAATGCACACAGTTTCAGCGTCGAAACAAGCCCACGGCTCGCAAATCGCGATGATTTCGTCGATATTTTGACGAAAAATTGACCGTCATTTCCATCCTTTTTTTCTCTTTCACCCCATTTACGCCAAATGTAATGCACACACGTTTCAGCGTCGAAACAAGCCCAACGGCTCGCAAATCGCGATGATTTCGTCGATTTTGACGAAAATTGACCGTCATTTCCATCCCGTTTCAGATATTTCGACGTTTAAGCGCTCTTTTCACTGCACTTTACGCGCCAAATGTAATGCAAACACGTTTCAGCGTCGAAACAAGCCCAACGGCTCGCAAATCGCGATGATTTCGTCGATTTTGACGAAAATTGACCGTCATTTCCATCCCGTTTGAGATATTTCGACGTTTAAGCGCTCTTTTCACTGCACTTTACGCGCCAAATGTAATGCACACACGTTTCAGCGTCGAAACAAGCCCAACGGCTCGCAAATCGCGATGATTTCGTCGATTTTGACGAAAATTGACCGTCATTTCCATCCCGTTTGAGATATTTCGACGTTTAAGCGCTCTTTTCACTGCACTTTACGCGCCAAATGTAATGCACACACGTTTCAGCGTCGAAACAAGCCCAACGGCTCGCAAATCGCGATGATTTCGTCGATTTTGACGAAAATTGACCGTCATTTCCATCCCGTTTGAGATATTTCGACGTTTAAGCGCTCTTTTCACTGCACTTTACGCGCCAAATGTAATGCACACACGTTTCAGCGTCGAAACAAGCCCAACGGCTCGCAAATCGCGATGATTTCGTCGATTTTGACGAAAATTGACCGTCATTTCCATCCCGTTTGAGATATTTCGACGTTTAAGCGCTCTTTTCACTGCACTTTACGCGCCAAATGTAATGCACACACGTTTCAGCGTCGAAACAAGCCCAACGGCTCGCAAATCGCGATGATTTCGTCGATTTTGACGAAAATTGACCGTCATTTCCATCCCGTTTGAGATATTTCGACGTTTAAGCGCTCTTTTCACTGCACTTTACGCGCCAAATGTAATGCACACACGTTTCAGCGTCGAAACAAGCCCAACGGCTCGCAAATCGCGATGATTTCGTCGATTTTGACGAAAATTGGACCGTCATTTCCATCCCGTTTGAGATATTTCGACGTTTAAGCGCTCTTTTCACTGCACTTTACGCGCCAAATGTAATGCACACGCGTTTCAGCGTCGAAACAAGCCCAATGGCTCGCAAATCGAAATGATTTCGTCGATTTTGACGAAAATTGACCGTCATTTCCATCCCGTTTGAGATATTTCGACGTTTAAGCGCTCTTTTCACTGCACTTTACGCGCCAAATGTAATGCACACACGTTTCAGCGTCGAAACAAGCCCAACGGCTCGCAAATCGCGATGATTTCGTCGATTTTGACGAAAATTGACCGTCATTTCCATCCCGTTTGAGATATTTCGACGTTTAAGCGCTCTTTTCACTGCACTTTACGCGCCAAATGTACGCACACACGTTTCAGCGTCGAAACAAGCCCAACGGCTCGCAAATCGCGATGATTTCGTCGATTTAGTTTTCACAATTTAGTAAAAAGCCAACGATTTTCGATTTTGACGAAAATTGACCGTCATTTCCATCCCGTTTGAGATATTTCGACGTTTAAGCGCTCTTTTCACTGCACTTTACGCGCCAAATGTAATGCACACGCGTTTCAGCGTCGAAACAAGCCCAACGGCTCGCAAATCGCGATGATTTCGTCGATTTTGACGAAAATTGACCGTCATTTCCATCCCGTTTGAGATATTTCGACGTTTAAGCGCTCTTTTCACTGCACTTTACGCGCCAAATGTAATGCACACACGTTTCAGCGTCGAAACAAGCCCAACGGCTCGCAAATCGCGATGATTTCGTCGATTTTGACGAAAATTGACCGTCATTTCCATCCCGTTTGAGATATTTCGACGTTTAAGCGCTCTTTTCACTGCACTTTACGCGCCAAATGTAATGCACACCACGTTTCAGCGTCGAAACAAGCCCAACGGCTCGCAAATCGCGATGATTTCGTCGATTTTGACGAAAATTGACCGTCATTTCCATCCCGTTTGAGATATTTCGACGTTTAAGCGCTCTTTTCACTGCACTTTACGCGCCAAATGTAATGCACACACGTTTCAGCGTCGAAACAAGCCCAACGGCTCGCAAATCGCGATGATTTCGTCGATTTTGACGAAAATTTGACCGTCATTTCCATCCCGTTTGAGATATTTCGACGTTTAGCGCGCTTTTCACTGCACTTTACGCGCCAAATGTAATGCACACACGTTTCAGCGTCGAAACAAGCCCAACGGCTCGCAAATCGCGATGATTTCGTCGATTTTGACGAAAATTGACCGTCATTTCCATCCCGTTTGAGATATTTCGACGTTTAAGCGCTCTTTTCACTGCACTTTACGCGCCAAATGTAATGCACAACACGTTTCAGCGTCGAAACAAGCCCAACGGCTCGCAAATCGCGATGATTTCGTCGATTTTGACGAAAATTGACCGTCATTTCCATCCCGTTTGAGATATTTCGACGTTTAAGCGCTCTTTTCACTGCACTTTACGCGCCAAATGTAATGCACACGCGTTTCAGCGTCGAAACAAGCCCAACGGCTCGCAAATCGCGATGATTTCGTCGGATTTTGACGAAAATTGACCGTCATTTCCATCCCGTTTGAGATATTTCGACGTTTAAGCGCTCTTTTCACTGCACTTTACGCGCCAAATGTAATGCACACACGTTTCAGCGTCGAAACAAGCCCAACGGCTCGCAAATCGCGATGATTTCGTCGATTTTGACGAAAATTGACCGTCATTTCCATCCCGTTTGAGATATTTCGACGTTTAAGCGCTCTTTTCACTGCACTTTACGCGCCAAATGTAATGCACACGCGTTTCAGCGTCGAAACAAGCCCAACGGCTCGCAAATCGCGATGATTTCGTCGATTTTGACGAAAATTGACCGTCATTTCCATCCCGTTTGAGATATTTCGACGTTTAAGCGCTCTTTTCACTGCACTTTACGCGCCAAATGTAATGCACACACGTTTCAGCGTCGAAACAAGCCCAACGGCTCGCAAATCGCGATGATTTCGTCGATTTTGACGAAAATTGACCGTCATTTCCATCCCGTTTGAGATATTTCGACGTTTAAGCGCTCTTTTCACTGCACTTTACGCGCCAAATGTAATGCACACGCGTTTCAGCGTCGAAACAAGCCCAACGGCTCGCAAATCGCGATGATTTCGTCGATTTTGACGAAAATTGACCGTCATTTCCATCCCGTTTGAGATATTTCGACGTTTAAGCGCTCTTTTCACTGCACTTTACGCGCCAAATGTAATGCACACACGTTTCAGCGTCGAAACAAGCCCAACGGCTCGCAAATCGCGATGATTTCGTCGATTTTGACGAAAATTGACCGTCATTTCCATCCCGTTTGAGATATTTCGACGTTTAAGCGCTCTTTTCACTGCACTTTACGCGCCAAATGTAATGCACACACGTTTCAGCGTCGAAACAAGCCCAACGGCTCGCAAATCGCGATGATTTCGTCGATTTTGACGAAAATTGACCGTCATTTCCATCCCGTTTGAGATATTTCGACGTTTAAGCGCTCTTTTCACTGCACTTTACGCGCCAAATGTAATGCACACGTTTCAGCGTCGAAACAAGCCCAACGGCTCGCAAATCGCGATGATTTCGTCGATTTTGACGAAAATTGACCGTCATTTCCATCCCGTTTGAGATATTTCGACGTTTAAGCGCTCTTTTCACTGCACTTTACGCGCCAAATGTAATGCACACGCGTTTCAGCGTCGAAACAAGCCCAACGGCTCGCAAATCGCGATGATTTCGTCGATTTTGACGAAAATTGACCGTCATTTCCATCCCGTTTGAGATATTTCGACGTTTAAGCGCTCTTTTCACTGCACTTTACGCGCCAAATGTAATGCACACACGTTTCAGCGTCGAAACAAGCCCAACGGCTCGCAAATCGCGATGATTTCGTCGATTTTGACGAAAATTGACCGTCATTTCCATCCCGTTTGAGATATTTCGACGTTTAAAGTGCAGTGAAAAGAGCGCTTAAACGTCGAAATATCTCAAACGGGATGGAAATGACGGTCAATTTTCGTCAAAATCGACGAAATCATCGCGATTTGCGAGCCGTTGGGCTTGTTTCGACGCTGAAACGTGTGTGCATTACATTTGGCGCGTAAAGTGCAGTGAAAAGAGCGCTTAAACGTCGAAATATCTCAAACGGGATGGAAATGACGGTCAATTTTCGTCAAAATCGACGAAATCATCGCGATTTGCGAGCCGTTGGGCTGTTTCTGACGCTGAAACGTGTGTGCATTACATTTGGCGCGTAAAGTGCAGTGAAAAGAGCGCTTAAACGTCGAAATATCTCAAACGGGATGGAAATGACGGTCAATTTTCGTCAAAATCGACGAAATCATCGCGATTTGCGAGCCGTTGGGCTTGTTTCGACGCTGAAACGTGTGTGCATTACATTTGGCGCGTAAAGTGCAGTGAAAAGAGCGCTTAAACGTCGAAATATCTCAAACGGGATGGAAATGACGGTCAATTTTCGTCAAAATCGACGAAATCATCGCGATTTGCGAGCCGTTGGGCTTGTTTCGACGCTGAAACGTGTGCATTACATTTGGCGCGTAAAGTGCAGTGAAAAGAGCGCTTAAACGTCGAAATATCTCAAACGGGATGGAAATGACGTGTCAATTTTCGTCAAAATCGACGAAATCATCGCGATTTGCGAGCCGTTGGGTTTGTTTCTGACGCTGAAACGTGTGTGCATTACATTTGGCGCGTAAAGTGCAGTGAAAAGAGCGCTTAAACGTCGAAATATCTCAAACGGGATGGAAATGACGGTCAATTTTCGTCAAAATCGACGAAATCATCGCGATTTGCGAGCCGTTGGCCTTGTTTCGACGCTGAAACGTGTGTGCATTACATTTGGCGCGTAAAGTGCAGTGAAAAGAGCGCTTAAACGTCGAAATATCTCAAACGGGATGGAAAATGACGGTCAATTTTCGTCAAAATCGACGAAATCATCGCGATTTGCGAGCCGTTGGGCTTTGTTTCGACGCTGAAACGTGTGTGCATTACCATTTGGCGCGTAAAGTGCAGTGAAAAGAGCGCTTAAACGTCGAAATATCTCAAACGGGATGGAAATGACGGTCAATTTTCGTCAAAATCGACGAAATCATCGCGATTTGCGAGCCGTTGGGCTTGTTTCGACGCTGAAACGTGTGTGCATTACATTTGGCGCGTAAAGTGCAGTGAAAAGAGCGCTTAAACGTCGAAATATCTCAAACGGGATGGAAATGACGGTCAATTTTCGTCAAAATCGACGAAATCATCGCGATTTGCGAGCCGTTGGGCTTTGTTTCGACGCTGAAACGTGTGTGCATTACATTTGGCGCGTAAAGTGCAGTGAAAAGAGCGCTTAAACGTCGAAATATCTCAAACGGGATGGAAATGACGGTCAATTTTCGTCAAAATCGACGAAATCATCGCGATTTGCGAGCCGTTGGGCTTGTTTCGACGCTGAAACGTGTGTGCATTACATTTGGCGCGTAAAGTGCAGTGAAAAGAGCGCTTAAACGTCGAAATATCTCAAACGGGATGGAAAATGACGGTCAATTTTCGTCAAAATCGACGAAATCATCGCGATTTGCGAGCCGTTGGGCTTGTTTCGACGCTGAAACGTGTGTGCATTGCCATTTGGCGCGTAAAGTGCAGTGAAAAGAGCGCTTAAACGTCGAAATATCTCAAACGGGATGGAAATGACGGTCAATTTTCGTCAAAATCGACGAAATCATCGCGATTTGCGAGCCGTTGGCCTTGTTTCGACGCTGAAACGTGTGTCATTACATTTGGCGCGTAAAGTGCAGTGAAAAGAGCGCTTAAACGTCGAAATATCTCAAACGGGATGGAAATGACGGTCAATTTTCGTCAAAATCGACGAAATCATCGCGATTTGCGAGCCGTTGGGCTTGTTTCGACGCTGAAACGTGTGTGCATTACATTTGGCGCGTAAAGTGCAGTGAAAAGAGCGCTTAAACGTCGAAATATCTCAAACGGGATGGAAATGACGGTCAATTTTCGTCAAAATCGACGAAATCATCGCGATTTGCGAGCCGTTGGGCTTGTTTCGACGCTGAAACGTGTGCATTGACATTTGGCGCGTAAAGTGCAGTGAAAAGAGCGCTTAAACGTCGAAATATCTCAAACGGGATGGAAATGACGGTCAATTTTCGTCAAAATCGACGAAATCATCGCGATTTGCGAGCCGTTGGGCTTGTTTCGACGCTGAAACGTGTGTGCATTACATTTGGCGCGTAAAGTGCAGTGAAAAGAGCGCTTAAAACGTCGAAATATCTCAAACGGGATGGAAATGACGGTCAATTTTCGTCAAAATCGACGAAATCATCGCGATTTGCGAGCCGTTGGGCTTGTTTTCGACGCTGAAACGTGTGTGCATTACATTTGGCGCGTAAAGTGCAGTGAAAAGAGCGCTTAAACGTCGAAATATCTCAAACGGGATGGAAATGACGGTCAATTTTCGTCAAAATCGACGAAATCATCGCGATTTGCGAGCCGTTGGCTTTGTTTCGACGCTGAAACGTGTGTGCATTACATTTGGCGCGTAAAGTGCAGTGAAAAGAGCGCTTAAACGTCGAAATATCTCAAACGGGATGGAAAATGACGGTCAATTTTCGTCAAAATCGACGAAATCATCGCGATTTGCGAGCCGTTGGGTCTTGTTTCGACGCTGAAACGTGTGTGCATTACATTTGGCGCGTAAAGTGCAGTGAAAAGAGCGCTTAAACGTCGAAATATCTCAAACGGGATGGAAATGACGGTCAATTTTCGTCAAAATCGACGAAATCATCGCGATTTGCGAGCCGTTGGGCTTTGTTTCGACGCTGAAACGTGTGTGCATTAGCATTTGGCGCGTAAAGTGCAGTGAAAAGAGCGCTTAAACGTCGAAATATCTCAAACGGGATGGAAATGACGGTCAATTTTCGTCAAAATCGACGAAATCATCGCGATTTGCGAGCCGTTGGGCTTGTTTCGACGCTGAAACGTGTGTGCATTGCATTTGGCGCGTAAAGTGCAGTGAAACGAGCGCTTAAACGTCGAAATATCTCAAACGGGATGGAAATGACGGTCAATTTTCGTCAAAATCGACGAAATCATCGCGATTTGCGAGCCGTTGGGCTTGTTTCGACGCTGAAACGTGTGCATTACATTTGGCGCGTAAAGTGCAGTGAAAAGAGCGCTTAAACGTCGAAATATCTCAAACGGGATGGAAATGACGGTCAATTTTCGTCAAAATCGACGAAATCATCGCGATTTGCGAGCCGTTGGGCTTGTTTCGACGCTGAAACGTGTGTGCATTACATTTGGCGCGTAAAGTGCAGTGAAAAGAGCGCTTAAACGTCGAAATATCTCAAACGGGATGGAAATGACGGTCAATTTTCGTAAATCGCGATGATTTCGTCGATTTTGACGAAAATTGACCGTCATTTGCATCCCGTTTGAGATATTTCGACGTTTAAGCGCTCTTTTCACTGCACTTTACGCGCCAAATGTAATGCACACACGTTTCAGCGTCGAAACAAGCCCAACGGCTCGCAAATCGCGATGATTTCGTCGATTTTGACGAAAATTGACCGTCATTTCCATCCCGTTTGAGATATTTCGACGTTTAAGCGCTCTTTTCACTGCACTTTACGCGCCAAATGTAATGCACACACGTTTCAGCGTCGAAACAAGCCCAACGGCTCGCAAATCGCGATGATTTCGTCGATTTTGACGAAAATTGACCGTCATTTCCATCCCGTTTGAGATATTTCGACGTTTAAGCGCTCTTTTCACTGCACTTTACGCGCCAAATGTAATGCACACACGTTTCAGCGTCGAAACAAGCCCAACGGCTCGCAAATCGCGATGATTTCGTCGATTTTGACGAAAATTGACCGTCATTTCCATCCCGTTTGAGATATTTCGACGTTTAAGCGCTCTTTTCACTGCACTTTTACGCGCCAAATGTAATGCACACACACGTTTCAGCGTCGAAACAAGCCCAACGGCTCGCAAATCGCGATGATTTCGTCGATTTTGACGAAAATTGACCGTCATTTCCATCCCGTTTGAGATATTTCGACGTTTAAGCGCTCTTTTCACTGCACTTTACGCGCCAAATGTAATGCACACACGTTTCAGCGTCGAAACAAGCCCAACGGCTCGCAAATCGCGATGATTTCGTCGATTTTGACGAAAATTGACCGTCATTTCCATCCCGTTTGAGATATTTCGACGTTTAAGCGCTCTTTTCACTGCACTTTACGCGCCAAATGTAATGCACACGTTTCAGCGTCGAAACAAGCCCAACGGCTCGCAAATCGCGATGATTTCGTCGATTTTGACGAAAATTGACCGTCATTTCCATCCCGTTTGAGATATTTCGACGTTTAAGCGCTCTTTTCACTGCACTTTACGCGCCAAATGTAATGCACACACGTTTCAGCGTCGAAACAAGCCCAACGGCTCGCAAATCGCGATGATTTCGTCGATTTTGACGAAAATTGACCGTCATTTCCATCCCGTTTGAGATATTTCGACGTTTAAGCGCTCTTTTCACTGCACTTTACGCGCCAAATGTAATGCACACACGTTTCAGCGTCGAAACAAGCCCAACGGCTCGCAAATCGCGATGATTTCGTCGATTTTGACGAAAATTGACCGTCATTTCCATCCCGTTTGAGATATTTCGACGTTTAAGCGCTCTTTTCACTGCACTTTACGCGCCAAATGTAATGCACACACGTTTCAGCGTCGAAACAAGCCCAACGGCTCGCAAATCGCGATGATTTCGTCGATTTTGACGAAAATTGACCGTCATTTCCATCCCGTTTGAGATATTTCGACGTTTAAG
This sequence comes from Bombus sylvicola, assembly GCA_019677175.1. Classification (NCBI taxonomy): domain Eukaryota; kingdom Metazoa; phylum Arthropoda; class Insecta; order Hymenoptera; family Apidae; genus Bombus; species Bombus sylvicola. The sequence continues at coordinate 14,690 of JACSOB010000309.1, read as the reverse complement.
CGCTCTTTTCACTGCACTTTACGCGCCAAATGTAATGCACACACGTTTCAGCGTCGAAACAAGCCCAACGGCTCGCAAATCGCGATGATTTCGTCGATTTTGACGAAAATTGACCGTCATTTCCATCCCGTTTGAGATATTTCGACGTTTAAGCGCTCTTTTCACTGCACTTTACGCGCCAAATGTAATGCACACACGTTTCAGCGTCGAAACAAGCCCAACGGCTCGCAAATCGCGATGATTTCGTCGATTTTGACGAAAATTGACCGTCATTTCCATCCCGTTTGAGATATTTCGACGTTTAAGCGCTCTTTTCACTGCACTTTACGCGCCAAATGTAATGCACACACGTTTCAGCGTCGAAACAAGCCCAACGGCTCGCAAATCGCGATGATTTCGTCGATTTTGACGAAAATTGACCGTCATTTCCATCCCGTTTGAGATATTTCGACGTTTAAGCGCTCTTTTCACTGCACTTTACGCGCCCAAATGTAATGCACACACGTTTCAGCGTCGAAACAAGCCCAACGGCTCGCAAATCGCGATGATTTCGTCGATTTTGACGAAAATTGACCGTCATTTCCATCCCGTTTGAGATATTTCGACGTTTAGCGTCTTTTCACTGCACTTTACGCGCCAAATGTAATGCACCGCATTTCAGCGTCGAAAGAAGCCCAACGGGGCGCAAATCGCGATGATTTCGTCGATTTTGACGAAAATTGACCGTCATTTCCATCCCGTTTGAGATATTTCGACGTTTAAGCGCTCAATTACTGCACTTTACGCGCCAAAATGTAATGCACACACACGTTTCAGCGTCGAAACAAGCCCAACGGCTCGCAAATCGCGATGATTTCGTCGATTTTGACGAAAATTGACCGTCATTTCCATCCCGTTTGAGATATTTCGACGTTTAAGCGCTCTTTTCACTGCACTTTACGCGCCAAATGTAATGCACACACGTTTCAGCGTCGAAACAAGCCCAACGGCTCGCAAATCGCGATGATTTCGTCGATTTTGACGAAAATTGACCGTCATTTCCATCCCGTTTGAGATATTTCGACGTTTAAGCGCTCTTTTCACTGCACTTTACGCGCCAAATGTAATGCACACACGTTTCAGCGTCGAAACAAGCCCAACGGCTCGCAAATCGCGATGATTTCGTCGATTTTGACGAAAATTGACCGTCATTTCCATCCCGTTTGAGATATTTCGACGTTTAAGCGCTCTTTTCACTGCACTTTACGCGCCAAATGTAATGCACACACGTTTCAGCGTCGAAACAAGCCCAACGGCTCGCAAATCGCGATGATTTCGTCGATTTTGACGAAAATTGACCGTCATTTCCATCCCGTTTGAGATATTTCGACGTTTAAGCGCTCTTTTCACTGCACTTTTACGCGCCAAATGTAATGCACACACGTTTCAGCGTCGAAACAAGCCCAACGGCTCGCAAATCGCGATGATTTCGTCGATTTTGACGAAAATTGACCGTCATTTCCATCCCGTTTGAGATATTTCGACGTTTAAGCGCTCTTTTCACTGCACTTTACGCGCCAAATGTAATGCACACACTTTCCAGCGTCGAAACAAGCCCAACGGCTCGTAAATCGCGATGATTTCGTCGATTTTGACGAAAATTGACCGTCATTTCCATCCCGTTTGAGATATTTCGACGTTTAAGCGCTCTTTTCACTGCACTTTACGCGCCAAATGTAATGCAACACGTTTCAGCGTCGAAACAAGCTCCAACGGCTCGCAAATCGCGATGATTTCGTCGATTTTGACGAAAAATTGACCGTCATTTCCATCCCGTTTGAGATATTTCGACGTTTAAGCGCTCTTTTCACTGCACTTTACGCGCCAAATGTAATGCACACACTGTTTCAGCGTCGAAACAAGCCCAACGGCTCGCAAATCGTGATGATTTCGTCGATTTTGACGAAAATTGACCGTCATTTCCATCCCGTTTGAGATATTTCGACGTTTAAGCGCTCTTTTCACTGCACTTTACGCGCCAAATGTAATGCACACACGTTTCAGCGTCGAAACAAGCTCAACGGCTCGCAAATCGCGATGATTTCGTCGATTTTGACGAAAATTGACCGTCATTTCCATCCCGTTTGAGATATTTCGGTTTAAGCGCTCTTTCACTGCACTTTACGCGCCAAATGTAATGCACACACGTTTCAGCGTCGAAACAAGCTCCAACGGCTCGTAAATCGTGATGATTTCGTTGATTTGACGAAAAATTGACCGTCATTTCCATCCTGTTTGAGATATTTCGACGTTTAAGCGCTCTTTTCACTGCACTTTACGTGCCAAATGTAATGCACACACGTTTCAGCGTCGAAATAAGCCCAACGGCTCGTAATCGTGATGATTTCGTCGATTTTGACGTAAAATTGACCGTCGTTTCCATCCCGTTTGAGATATTTCGATGTTTAAGCGTTCTTTTCACCGCACCTTACGCGCCAAATGTAATGCACACACGTTTCAGCGTCGAACAAGCCCAACGGCTCGTAAATCGTGATGATTTCGTCGATTTTGACGAAAATTGACCGTCATTTCCATCCCGTTTGAGATATTTCGACGTTTAAGCGCTTTTCACTGCACTTTACGTGCCAAATGTAATGCACACACGTTTAGCGTCGAAACAAGCCCAACGGTCTCGCCGGTGATTCGTCGATTTTGACGAAAATTGACCGTCATTTCCATCCCGTTTGAGATATGTAAGCGCTCTTTTCACTGCACTTTACGCGCCAAATGTAATGCACACACGTTTCAGCGTCGAAACAAGCCCAACGGCTCGCTTCCATCCCGTTTGAGATATTTCGACGTTTAAGCGTTCTTTTCACTGCACTTTACGCGCCAAATGTAATGTACACACGTTTCAGCGTCGAAACAAGCCCAACGGTTCGCAGTGATCTTCGTCATTTTGACGAAAATTGACCGTCATTTCCATCCCGTGAGATTTTAGTTGAAGCGCTCTTTCACTGCACTTTACGTGCCAAATGTAATGCACACTGTTTCAGGTCAAACAAGCCCAACGGCTCGTAAATCGTTATTCTCATTTTCCGAAAATGACCGTCTTTCATCCCGTTAGTATTTCGAGTGAAGCGTTCTTTTCACTGCACCCTCTTACGCGCCAAATGTAATGCACCATGTTTCAGCGTCAAACAAGCTCCAATGGCTCGCAACCGCTTTACGAAAATTGACCCGTCATCTTCCATCCTGTTTATCTGTTTAGTCTTTCCTGCACTTTACCCGCCAGATGTAATCCACGTTTAAAACAAGCCTAACGGCTCCTATCGTGATGATTTCTCATTTTGACGAAAAATTGACCGTCATTTCCATCCTGAGATATTTCGTTGTTTAAGCGCTCTTTTCACCGCACTTTACGTAATGCACATCGTGTTTCAGCGTCGAAACAAGCTCAACGGCTCGTAGTGATGATTCTCATTTTGACGAAATTGACCGTCATTTCCATCCCGTTTAGATATTTCATGTTTAAGCCTTTTCACTGCACTTTACGTGTCAAATGTAGTGCAAACGCGTTTCAGCGTCGAAAAAAGCCCCAACGGCTCGCAAATCGTGACATGATTTCGTCGATTTTGACGAAAAATTGACCGTCATTTCCATCCCTTTGAGATATTTCGATGTTTAAGCGCTCTTTTCACTGCACTTTGACGGGCCAAATGTAATGCAAACGCGTTTCAGTTGCCGAAAACAAGCCCAACGGCTTCCTCGTAATTCTGTTTCCGTTTCTGCTGCCGAAACAATAACGTAGCTCGCAAATCGTGATGATTTCAGTCGATTTTGACGGTAAAAATTGACCGTCATTTCCATTCCGTTTGATATATTTCTGATGTGTTTAAGCGTCTTTTCACTGCAATAGCCAAATGTAATGCTACTACACACGTTTCAGCGTCGAAGGAGGGTAAAAATTGACCGCTATTTCAACCTGTTTATTTCTACGTTTAAGAGCTCTTTTCACTGCACGTTACGCGCCAAATGTAATGCACACACGTTTCAGTTGCCGAAACAAGCCCAACGGCCTGCAAATCGTGATGGTTTCTGTTGGATTTTACCGGCACCAGATAGCCATTTCCATCCTGCTTTGAGATATTTCGATGTTTAAGCGTTCTTTTCAGGCACTTTACGCGCCAAATGTACGCATTAATACGTTTCAGCGTCGAACAAGCCCGGCGTGGGCTCGCTGCAAATCGTGATGATTTCGCTGATTTTAAAGAAAACTGACCGTCATTTCAATCCCGTTTTGAGATATTTTGACGTTTAAGCGTCTCATTCACCGCACCTTTACGTTTCGTACGCAATACACGTTTGAAGCGTCGAAACAAGCTTCCAGCGGCTCGCAAATCGTGATGATTTCGTCGATTTTGAAGAAAACTGACCGTCATTTCCATCCCGTTTTGAGATATTTTGACGTTTGCTGCCTTTCACTGCACTTTTACGTGCCAAATGTAATGCACACCTCCGTTTCCAGCGTCGAAACAAGCCTAGGCCGCTCGTAAGTGATGATTTCTGCCGATTTTGACGAAAATTTGTCCGTCATTTCCATCCCATTTGAGATATTTCGATGTTTAAGCGCCCTTTCACCGCACTTTACGTGCCAAATGTACCTACTCACAAGTTCAGCGTCGAATCAAGCCCAACGGCTCGCGGCATATCGTGATGATTTCTGTCGATTTTTGACGAAAATTGACCGTCATTTCCATCCCGTTTGAGATATTTCGATGTTTAAGGGCTTCTTTTCACTGCAGCTTCACGCGCCAAATGTAATGTACACAAGATTCAGCGTCGAAACAAGTTTCAGCCGCTCGCAAATCGTGATGATTTCGTCGATTTTGACGAAAATTGTCCGTCATTTCCATCCCGTTTGAGATATTCTGACGTTTAAGCGCTCTTTTCACCGCACTTTACGTGCCAAATGTAATGCACAATATCGTTTCAGCGTCGAATCAAGCCCAACGGCTCGCATATCGTGATGATTTCCTGTCGATTTTGACGAAAATTGACCGTCATTTCCATCCTGTTTGAGATACTTAATGTTGCTCTTTCAATGCACTTTTACGTGCCAAATGTAATGCACACACAGTTTCAGCGTCGAAACAAGCCCAACGGCTCGCAAATCGTGATGATTTCTGCTCGATTTTGACGAAATTTGACCGTCATTTGCATCCCGTTTGAGATATTTCTGACGTCTAAGCGCTCTTTTCACTGCACCCTTGGATGCCAAATGTAATGCACACACGTTTCAGCGTCGAAACAAGCCCAACGGCTCGTAATCGCGATGATTTCTGCCGGATGGGACGAAAATTAACGTCATTTCCATTCCGTTTGATATATATTTCATGTTTTTGCCGCCTTTTTCACTGCACTTTACGTTTCATGTAATGCACACACGTTTCTGAAGCGTCGAAATGCCTGGCTCGTGTAATCTTTTCTTGCCGATTTTGACGAAAATTGACCGTCATTTCCATCCCGTTTAGTATTTCTATGTTTAAGAGCTCTTTTCACTGCACGTTACGTGCCAAATGTAATGCACACACGTTTCAGCGTCGAAACAAGCCCAACGGCCTGCAAATCGTGTGATGGTTTCTGTTGATTTTGACGAAAAATTGCCGTCTTTCATCCCGTTTGGGATATTTCGATGTTTAAGCGCTCTTTCACTGCACTTTACGTGCCAAATGTAATGCACACGTTTCAGCGTCGAAACAAGCCCAGCGGCTCGCAAATCGTGATGATTGATTTTGACGAAAATTGACCGTCATTTCCGTTTGAGATATTTCGACGTTTAAGGCCTCTATTCACTGCACCTTACGTGCCAAATGTAATGCACACATCGTTTCCAGTTGTCGAAACAAGCCCAGCGGCTCGCAAATCGTGATGATTTCGTCGATTTTGAAGAAAACTGACCGTCATTTCCATCCCGTTTGAGATATTTCTGACGTTTAAGCGCTCTTTTCACTGCACTTTTACGTGCCAAATGTAATGCACACTCGCTTCAGCGTCGAACAAGCCTAACGGCTCGCAAATCGTGATGATTTCGTCGATTTTGACGAAAATTGACCGTCATTTCCATCCTGATTGAGATATTTCGATGTTTAAGCGCCCACCGCACTTTACGCGCCAAATGTAACGCACAAGATTCAGCGCGTCGAATCAAGCCTAACGGCTCGCATATCGTGATGATTTCTGTCGATTTTGGTGAAAATTGACCGTCATTTCCATCCTGTTTGAGATATTTTGACGTTTAAGCGCTCTTTTCTTACCGCACTTTACGTGCCAAATGGAATGCAATACAAGTTTCAGCGTCGACACAAGCCCAGCCGCTCGTAATCGTGATGATTTCGTCGATTTTGACGAAAATTGACCGTCATTTCCATCCTGTTTGAGATATTTCTGATGTTTAAGCGCTCTTTTCACTGCACTCTACGTTTCAAATGTAATGCATACAAGATTCAGCGTCGAAAACAAGCTCCAGCCGCCTTCGTAAATCGTATGATTTCTCATTTTGACGAAAAAAAATTCGACCGTCATTTCCCATCCCGTTTGAGATATTTCGACGTTTTTGCTGCCCTTTTCACCGCACTTTACGTGCCAAATGTAATGCACACACGTTTCAGCGTCGAACTGCCCAACGGTTCGCATATCGTGATGATTTCCTTGCCGATTTTGACGAAATTTGACCGTCATTTCCATCCTGCTTGAGATATTTTCGATGTTTAAGCCGCTCTTTCTACCGCACTTTACGTGCCAAATGTAATGCACATACGTTTCAGCGTCGAAAACAAGCTCAACGGCTCGCAAATCGTGATGATTTCGTCGATTTTGACGAAAATTGACCGTCATTTCCATCCCGTTTGAGATATTTCTGACGTCTAAGCGCTCTTTTCACTGCACCTTACGTGCCAAATGTAATGCACAGATGCTCTCTTAGCGTCGAAACAAGCCCAACGGTTCAGTAAAAGTGAGATTTTGCCGGTTTTGATTTATAAAAAATTGACCGTCATTTGTATTCCGTTTATATATTTTGATGTTTAAGGTCTTTTCACTGCACTTTACGCGCCAAATGTAATGTACACACGTTTCAGTTGCCGAAACAAGCCCAGCGGCTCGCAAATCGTGATGATTTCCGTCGATTGACGAAAATTGACCGTCATTTCCATCCCGTTTGAGATATTTCTGACGTTTAAGCGCTCTTTTCACCGCACTTTACGCGCCAAATGTAATGCACACAATGTTTCAGCGTCGAAACAAGCCTAACGGCCTGCAAATCGTGATGATTTCGTCGATTTTGACGAAAATTTGACCGTCATTTCCATCCCGTTTGATATATTTCGATGTTTAAGCGCTCTTTTCACTGCACTTTACGTTTCAAATGTACGTACACGTTTCAGCGTCGAAACAAGCCTAACGGCTCGCAAATCGTGATGATTTCGTCGATTTTGATGAAAATTCGACCGTCATTTCCATCCCGTTTGAGATATTTCTACGTTTAAGCGTCCTTTTCACTGCACTTTACGTGCCAAATGTAATGCACACACGTTTCGAAGCGTCGAAACAAGCCCAACGGCTTGCATATCGTGATGATTTCGTCGATTTCCGACGAAAATTGACCGTCATTTCCATCCCGTTTGAGATATTTCGATGTTTAAGCGCCTCTTTTCACTGCACTTTACGTGCCAAATGTAATGCACACATGTTTCAGCGTCGAAACAAGCCCAACGGCTCGCAATCGCGATGATTTTGCCGATTTATTACGAAAATTGACCGTCATTTCCATCCTGTTTGCATATTTCGATGTTTAAGCGCTCTTTTCACCGCACTTTACGTTTCAAATGTAATGCACACATCGTTTCAGCGTCGAAACAAGCCCAACGTGGCTCGCAAATCAGCGATGATTTCCTGTCGATTTTGACGAAAAATTGACCGTCATTTCCATCCCGTTTGAGATATTTCGATGTTTTTGCCAGTCTTTTCACTGCACTTTACGCGCCAAATGTACGCATGGCTAATGTTTCAGCGTCGAAACAAGCCCAGCCGCTCGCAAATCGTGATGATTTCGTCGATTTTGTCGAAAATTTAATCGTCATTTCCATCCCTTTTGAGATATTTCGACGTTTAAGCGTCACTGCACTTTACGCGCCAAATGTAATGCATACATCGTTTCAGCGGCCGAAACAAGCTTCCAACGGCTCAGTAAATCGTGATGATTTCGTCGATTTCGACGAAAAATTGACCGTCATTTCCAGAAATGACGGTCAATTTTCGTCAAAATCGACGAAATCATCGCGATTTGCGAGCCGTTGGGCTTGTTTCGACGCTGAAACGTGTGTGCATTACATTTGGCGCGTAAAGTGCAGTGAAAAGAGCGCTTAAACGTCGAAATATCTCAAACGGGATGGAAATGACGGTCAATTTTCGTCAAAATCGACGAAATCATCGCGATTTGCGAGCCGTTGGGTTTGTTTCGACGCTGAAACGTGTGTGCATTACATTTGGCGCGTAAAGTGCAGTGAAAAGAGCGCTTAAACGTCGAAATATCTCAAACGGGATGGAATGACGGTCACTTGTAAAATAAGAGCTGTAGCCTTAAACGTCGAAATATCGCAAACGCTGGAAATGACGGTCATTTCGTCAAAATCGACGAAATCATCGCGATTTGCGAGCCGTTGGGTTTGTTTCTGACGCTGAAACGTGTGTGCATATGCACGGCGCGTAAAGTGCAGTGAAAAGAGCGCTTAAACGTCGAAATATCTCAAACGGGATGGAAATGACGGTCAATTTTCGTCAAAATCGACGAAATCATCGCGGATTTGCGAGCCGTTGGGCTTGTTTCTGACGCTGAAACGTGTGTGCATTACATTTGGCGCGTAAAGTGCAGTGAAAAGAGCGCTTAAACGTCGAAATATCTCAAACGGGATGGAAATGACGGTCAATTTTCGTCAAAATCGACGAAATCATCGCGATTTGCGAGCCGTTGGGCTTGTTTCTGACGCTGAAACGTGTGCATTACATTTGGCGCGTAAAGTCAGCTGAAAAGAGCGCTTAAACGTCGAAATATCTCAAACGGGATGGAAATGACGGTCGACTTTTCGTCAAAATCGACGAAATCATCGCGATTTGCGAGCCGTTGGCTTGTTTCGACGCTGAAACGTGTGGCATTACATTTGGCGCGTAAAGTGCAGTGAAAAGAGCGCTTAAACGTCGAAATATCTCAAACGGGATGGAAATGACGGTCAATTTTCGTCAAAATCGACGAAATCATCGCGATTTGCGAGCCGTTGGCTTTGTTTCGACGCTGAAACGTGTGTGCATTACATTTGGCGCGTAAAGTGCAGTGAAAAGAGCGCTTAAACGTCGAAATATCTCAAACGGGATGGAAATGACGGTCAATTTTCGTCAAAATCGACGAAATCATCGCGATTTGCGAGCCGTTGGGCTTGTTTCGACGCTGAAACGTGTGTGCATTACATTTGGCGCGTAAAGTGCAGTGAAAAGAGCGCTTAAACGTCGAAATATCTCAAACGGGATGGAAATGACGGTCAATTTTCGTCAAAATCGACGAAATCATCGCGATTTGCGAGCCGTTGGGCTTGTTTCGACGCTGAAACGTGTGTGCATTACATTTGGCGCGTAAAGTGCAGTGAAAAGAGCGCTTAAACGTCGAAATATCTCAAACGGGATGGAAATGACGGTCAATTTTCGTCAAAATCGACGAAATCATCGCGATTTGCGAGCCGTTGGGCTTGTTTCGACGCTGAAACGTGTGTGCATTACATTTGGCGCGTAAAGTGCAGTGAAAAGAGCGCTTAAACGTCGAAATATCTCAAACGGGATGGAAATGACGGTCAATTTTCGTCAAAATCGACGAAATCATCGCGATTTGCGAGCCGTTGGGCTTGTTTCGACGCTGAAACGTGTGTGCATTACATTTGGCGCGTAAAGTGCAGTGAAAAGAGCGCTTAAACGTCGAAATATCTCAAACGGGATGGAAATGACGGTCAATTTTCGTCAAAATCGACGAAATCATCGCGATTTGCGAGCCGTTGGGCTTGTTTCGACGCTGAAACGTGTGTGCATTACATTTGGCGCGTAAAGTGCAGTGAAAAGAGCGCTTAAACGTCGAAATATCTCAAACGGGATGGAAATGACGGTCAATTTTCGTCAAAATCGACGAAATCATCGCGATTTGCGAGCCGTTGGGCTTGTTTCGACGCTGAAACGTGTGTGCATTACATTTGGCGCGTAAAGTGCAGTGAAAAGAGCGCTTAAACGTCGAAATATCTCAAACGGGATGGAAATGACGGTCAATTTTCGTCAAAATCGACGAAATCATCGCGATTTGCGAGCCGTTGGGCTTGTTTCGACGCTGAAACGTGTGTGCATTACATTTGGCGCGTAAAGTGCAGTGAAAAGAGCGCTTAAACGTCGAAATATCTCAAACGGGATGGAAATGACGGTCAATTTTCGTCAAAATCGACGAAATCATCGCGATTTGCGAGCCGTTGGGCTTGTTTCGACGCTGAAACGTGTGTGCATTACATTTGGCGCGTAAAGTGCAGTGAAAAGAGCGCTTAAACGTCGAAATATCTCAAACGGGATGGAAATGACGGTCAATTTTCGTCAAAATCGACGAAATCATCGCGATTTGCGAGCCGTTGGGCTTGTTTCGACGCTGAAACGTGTGTGCATTACATTTGGCGCGTAAAGTGCAGTGAAAAGAGCGCTTAAACGTCGAAATATCTCAAACGGGATGGAAATGACGGTCAATTTTCGTCAAAATCGACGAAATCATCGCGATTTGCGAGCCGTTGGGCTTGTTTCGACGCTGAAACGTGTGCATTACATTTGGCGCGTAAAGTGCAGTGAAAAGAGCGCTTAAACGTCGAAATATCTCAAACGGGATGGAAATGACGGTCAATTTTCGTCAAAATCGACGAAATCATCGCGATTTGCGAGCCGTTGGGCTTGTTTCGACGCTGAAACGTGTGCATTACATTTGGCGCGTAAAGTGCAGTGAAAAGAGCGCTTAAACGTCGAAATATCTCAAACGGGATGGAAATGACGGTCAATTTTCGTCAAAATCGACGAAATCATCGCGATTTGCGAGCCGTTGGGCTTTGTTTCGACGCTGAAACGTGTGTGCATTACATTTGGCGCGTAAAGTGCAGTGAAAAGAGCGCTTAAACGTCGAAATATCTCAAACGGGATGGAAATGACGGTCAATTTTCGTCAAAATCGACGAAATCATCGCGATTTGCGAGCCGTTGGGCTTGTTTCGACGCTGAAACGTGTGTGCATTACATTTGGCGCGTAAAGTGCAGTGAAAAGAGCGCTTAAACGTCGAAATATCTCAAACGGGATGGAAATGACGGTCAATTTTCGTCAAAATCGACGAAATCATCGCGATTTGCGAGCCGTTGGGCTTGTTTCGACGCTGAAACGTGTGCATTACATTTGGCGCGTAAAGTGCAGTGAAAAGAGCGCTTAAACGTCGAAATATCTCAAACGGGATGGAAATGACGGTCAATTTTCGTCAAAATCGACGAAATCATCGCGATTTGCGAGCCGTTGGGCTTGTTTCGACGCTGAAACGTGTGCATTACATTTGGCGCGTAAAGTGCAGTGAAAAGAGCGCTTAAACGTCGAAATATCTCAAACGGGATGGAAATGACGGTCAATTTTCGTCAAAATCGACGAAATCATCGCGATTTGCGAGCCGTTGGGCTTGTTTCGACGCTGAAACGTGTGTGCATTACATTTGGCGCGTAAAGTGCAGTGAAAAGAGCGCTTAAACGTCGAAATATCTCAAACGGGATGGAAATGACGGTCAATTTTCGTCAAAATCGACGAAATCATCGCGATTTGCGAGCCGTTGGGCTTGTTTCGACGCTGAAACGTGTGTGCATTACATTTGGCGCGTAAAGTGCAGTGAAAAGAGCGCTTAAACGTCGAAATATCTCAAACGGGATGGAAATGACGGTCAATTTTCGTCAAAATCGACGAAATCATCGCGATTTGCGAGCCGTTGGGCTTGTTTCGACGCTGAAACGTGTGTGCATTACATTTGGCGCGTAAAGTGCAGTGAAAAGAGCGCTTAAACGTCGAAATATCTCAAACGGGATGGAAATGACGGTCAATTTTCGTCAAAATCGACGAAATCATCGCGATTTGCGAGCCGTTGGGCTTGTTTCGACGCTGAAACGTGTGTGCATTACATTTGGCGCGTAAAGTGCAGTGAAAAGAGCGCTTAAACGTCGAAATATCTCAAACGGGATGGAAATGACGGTCAATTTTCGTCAAAATCGACGAAATCATCGCGATTTGCGAGCCGTTGGGCTTGTTTCGACGCTGAAACGTGTGTGCATTACATTTGGCGCGTAAAGTGCAGTGAAAAGAGCGCTTAAACGTCGAAATATCTCAAACGGGATGGAAATGACGGTCAATTTTCGTCAAAATCGACGAAATCATCGCGATTTGCGAGCCGTTGGGCTTGTTTCGACGCTGAAACGTGTGTGCATTACATTTGGCGCGTAAAAGTGCAGTGAAAAGAGCGCTTAAACGTCGAAATATCTCAAACGGGATGGAAATGACGGTCAATTTTCGTCAAAATCGACGAAATCATCGCGATTTGCGAGCCGTTGGGCTTGTTTCGACGCTGAAACGTGTGCATTACATTTGGCGCGTAAAGTGCAGTGAAAAGAGCGCTTAAACGTCGAAATATCTCAAACGGGATGGAAATGACGGTCAATTTTCGTCAAAATCGACGAAATCATCGCGATTTGCGAGCCGTTGGGCTTGTTTCGACGCTGAAACGTGTGTGCATTACATTTGGCGCGTAAAGTGCAGTGAAAAGAGCGCTTAAACGTCGAAATATCTCAAACGGGATGGAAATGACGGTCAATTTTCGTCAAAATCGACGAAATCATCGCGATTTGCGAGCCGTTGGGCTTGTTTCGACGCTGAAACGTGTGTGCATTACATTTGGCGCGTAAAGTGCAGTGAAAAGAGCGCTTAAACGTCGAAATATCTCAAACGGGATGGAAATGACGGTCAATTTTCGTCAAAATCGACGAAATCATCGCGATTTGCGAGCCGTTGGGCTTGTTTCGACGCTGAAACGTGTGCATTACATTTGGCGCGTAAAGTGCAGTGAAAAGAGCGCTTAAACGTCGAAATATCTCAAACGGGATGGAAATGACGGTCAATTTTCGTCAAAATCGACGAAATCATCGCGATTTGCGAGCCGTTGGGCTTGTTTCGACGCTGAAACGTGTGTCATTACATTTGGCGCGTAAAGTGCAGTGAAAAGAGCGCTTAAACGTCGAAATATCTCAAACGGGATGGAAATGACGGTCAATTTTCGTCAAAATCGACGAAATCATCGCGATTTGCGAGCCGTTGGGCTTGTTTCGACGCTGAAACGTGTGTGCATTACATTTGGCGCGTAAAGTGCAGTGAAAAGAGCGCTTAAACGTCGAAATATCTCAAACGGGATGGAAATGACGGTCAATTTTCGTCAAAATCGACGAAATCATCGCGATTTGCGAGCCGTTGGGCTTGTTTCGACGCTGAAACGTGTGCATTACATTTGGCGCGTAAAGTGCAGTGAAAAGAGCGCTTAAACGTCGAAATATCTCAAACGGGATGGAAATGACGGTCAATTTTCGTCAAAATCGACGAAATCATCGCGATTTGCGAGCCGTTGGGCTTGTTTCGACGCTGAAACGTGTGTGCATTACATTTGGCGCGTAAAGTGCAGTGAAAAGAGCGCTTAAACGTCGAAATATCTCAAACGGGATGGAAATGACGGTCAATTTTCGTCAAAATCGACGAAATCATCGCGATTTGCGAGCCGTTGGGCTTGTTTCGACGCTGAAACGTGTGTGCATTACATTTGGCGCGTAAAGTGCAGTGAAAAGAGCGCTTAAACGTCGAAATATCTCAAACGGGATGGAAATGACGGTCAATTTTCGTCAAAATCGACGAAATCATCGCGATTTGCGAGCCGTTGGGCTTGTTTCGACGCTGAAACGTGTGTGCATTACATTTGGCGCGTAAAGTGCAGTGAAAAGAGCGCTTAAACGTCGAAATATCTCAAACGGGATGGAAATGACGGTCAATTTTCGTCAAAATCGACGAAATCATCGCGATTTGCGAGCCGTTGGGCTTGTTTCGACGCTGAAACGTGTGTGCATTGGCGCATTTGGCGCGTAAAGTGCAGTGAAAAGAGCGCTTAAACGTCGAAATATCTCAAACGGGATGGAAATGACGGTCAATTTTCGTCAAAATCGACGAAATCATCGCGGATTTGCGAGCCGTTGGGCTTGTTTCGACGCTGAAACGTGTGTGCATTACATTTGGCGCGTAAAGTGCAGTGAAAAGAGCGCTTAAAACGTCGAAATATCTCAAACGGGATGGAAATGACGGTCAATTTTCGTCAAAATCGACGAAATCATCGCGATTTGCGAGCCGTTGGGCTTGTTTCGACGCTGAAACGTGCGTGCATTACATTTGGCGCGTAAAGTGCAGTGAAAAGAGCGCTTAAACGTCGAAATATCTCAAACGGGATGGAAATGACGGTCAATTTTCGTCAAAATCGACGAAATCATCGCGATTTGCGAGCCGTTGGGCTTGTTTCGACGCTGAAACGCGTGTGC
>JACSOB010000308.1:0-23866 GCA_019677175.1 Bombus sylvicola | reverse complement strand
AAAGAGCGCTTAAACGTCGAAATATCTCAAACGGGATGGGAAATGACGGTCAATTTTCGTCAAAATCGACGAAAATCATCGCGATTTGCGAGCCGTTGGGCTTGTTTGCGACGCTGAAACGTGTGTGCATTACATTTGGCGCGTAAAGTGCAGTGAAAAGAGCGCTTAAACGTCGAAATATCTCAAACGGGATGGAAATGACGGTCAATTTTCGTCAAAATCGACGAAATCATCGTGATTTGCGAGCCGTTGGGCTTGTTTCGACGCTGAAACGTGTGTGCATTACATTTGGCGCGTAAAGTGCAGTGAAAAAGAGCGCTTAAACGTCGAAATATCTCAAACGGGATGGAAATGACGGTCAATTTCCGTCAAAATCGACGAAATCATCGCGATTTGCGAGCCGTTGGGCTTGTTTCGACGCTGAAACGTGTGCATTGCATTTGGCGCGTAAAGTGCGTGAAAAGAGCGCTTAAACGTCGAAATATCTCAAACGGGATGGAAATGACGGTCAATTTTCGTCAAAATCGACGAAATCATCGCGATTTGCGAGCCGTTGGGCTTGTTTCGACGCTGAAACGTGTGCATTACATTTGGCGCGTAAAGTGCAGTGAAAAGAGCGCTTAAACGTCGAAATATCTCAAACGGGATGGAAATGACGGTCAATTTTCGTCAAAATCGACGAAATCATCGCGATTTGCGAGCCGTTGGGCTTGTTTCGACGCTGAAACGTGTGTGCATTACATTTGGCGCGTAAAGTGCAGTGAAAAGAGCGCTTAAACGTCGAAATATCTCAAACGGGATGGAAATGACGGTCAATTTTCGTCAAAATCGACGAAATCATCGCGATTTGCGAGCCGTTGGGCTTGTTTCGACGCTGAAACGTGTGTGCATTACATTTGGCGCGTAAAGTGCAGTGAAAAGAGCGCTTAAACGTCGAAATATCTCAAACGGGATGGAAATGACGGTCAATTTTCGTCAAAATCGACGAAATCATCGCGATTTGCGAGCCGTTGGGCTTGTTTCGACGCTGAAACGTGTGTGCATTACATTTGGCGCGTAAAGTGCAGTGAAAAGAGCGCTTAAACGTCGAAATATCTCAAACGGGATGGAAATGACGGTCAATTTTCGTCAAAATCGACGAAATCATCGCGATTTGCGAGCCGTTGGGCTTTGTTTCGACGCTGAAACGTGTGTGCATTACATTTGGCGCGTAAAGTGCAGTGAAAAGAGCGCTTAAACGTCGAAATATCTCAAACGGGATGGAAATGACGGTCAATTTTCGTCAAAATCGACGAAATCATCGCGATTTGCGAGCCGTTGGGCTTGTTTCGACGCTGAAACGTGTGTGCATTACATTTGGCGCGTAAAGTGCAGTGAAAAGAGCGCTTAAACGTCGAAATATCTCAAACGGGATGGAAATGACGGTCAATTTCGTCGCAAAATCGACGAAATCATCGCGATTTGCGAGCCGTTGGGCTTGTTTCGACGCTGAAACGTGTGTGCATTACATTTGGCGCGTAAAGTGCAGTGAAAAGAGCGCTTAAACGTCGAAATATCTCAAACGGGATGGAAATGACGGTCAATTTTCGTCAAAATCGACGAAATCATCGCGATTTGCGAGCCGTTGGGCTTTGTTTCGACGCTGAAACGTGTGTGCATTACATTTGGCGCGTAAAGTGCAGTGAAAAGAGCGCTTAAACGTCGAAATATCTCAAACGGGATGGAAATGACGGTCAATTTTCGTCAAAATCGACGAAATCATCGCGATTTGCGAGCCGTTGGGCTTGTTTCGACGCTGAAACGTGTGTGCATTACATTTGGCGCGTAAAGTGCAGTGAAAAGAGCGCTTAAACGTCGAAATATCTCAAACGGGATGGAAATGACGGTCAATTTTCGTCAAAATCGACGAAATCATCGCGATTTGCGAGCCGTTGGGCTTGTTTCGACGCTGAAACGTGTGTGCATTACATTTGGCGCGTAAAGTGCAGTGAAAAGAGCGCTTAAACGTCGAAATATCTCAAACGGGATGGAAATGACGGTCAATTTTCGTCAAAATCGACGAAATCATCGCGATTTGCGAGCCGTTGGGCTTGTTTCGACGCTGAAACGTGTGCATTACATTACATTTGGCGCGTAAAGTGCAGTGAAAAGAGCGCTTAAACGTCGAAATATCTCAAACGGGATGGAAATGACGGTCAATTTTCGTCAAAATCGACGAAATCATCGCGATTTGCGAGCCGTTGGGCTTGTTTCGACGCTGAAACGTGTGTGCATTACATTTGGCGCGTAAAGTGCAGTGAAAAGAGCGCTTAAACGTCGAAATATCTCAAACGGGATGGAAATGACGGTCAATTTTCGTCAAAATCGACGAAATCATCGCGATTTGCGAGCCGTTGGGCTTTGTTTCGACGCTGAAACGTGTGCATTACATTTGGCGCGTAAAGTGCAGTGAAAAGAGCGCTTAAACGTCGAAATATCTCAAACGGGATGGAAATGACGGTCAATTTTCGTCAAAATCGACGAAATCATCGCGATTTGCGAGCCGTTGGGCTTGTTTCGACGCTGAAACGTGTGTGCATTACATTTGGCGCGTAAAGTGCAGTGAAAAGAGCGCTTAAACGTCGAAATATCTCAAACGGGATGGAAATGACGGTCAATTTTCGTCAAAATCGACGAAATCATCGCGATTTGCGAGCCGTTGGGCTTGTTTCGACGCTGAAACGTGTGTGCATTACATTTGGCGCGTAAAGTGCAGTGAAAAGAGCGCTTAAACGTCGAAATATCTCAAACGGGATGGAAATGACGGTCAATTTTCGTCAAAATCGACGAAATCATCGCGATTTGCGAGCCGTTGGGCTTGTTTCGACGCTGAAACGTGTGTGCATTACATTTGGCGCGTAAAGTGCAGTGAAAAGAGCGCTTAAACGTCGAAATATCTCAAACGGGATGGAAATGACGGTCAATTTTCGTCAAAATCGACGAAATCATCGCGATTTGCGAGCCGTTGGGCTTGTTTCGACGCTGAAACGTGTGTGCATTACATTTGGCGCGTAAAGTGCAGTGAAAAGAGCGCTTAAACGTCGAAATATCTCAAACGGGATGGAAATGACGGTCAATTTTCGTCAAAATCGACGAAATCATCGCGATTTGCGAGCCGTTGGGCTTGTTTCGACGCTGAAACGTGTGTGCATTACATTTGGCGCGTAAAGTGCAGTGAAAAGAGCGCTTAAACGTCGAAATATCTCAAACGGGATGGAAATGACGGTCAATTTTCGTCAAAATCGACGAAATCATCGCGATTTGCGAGCCGTTGGGCTTGTTTCGACGCTGAAACGTGTGTGCATTACATTTGGCGCGTAAAGTGCAGTGAAAAGAGCGCTTAAACGTCGAAATATCTCAAACGGGATGGAAATGACGGTCAATTTTCGTCAAAATCGACGAAATCATCGCGATTTGCGAGCCGTTGGGCTTGTTTCGACGCTGAAACGTGTGTGCATTACATTTGGCGCGTAAAGTGCAGTGAAAAGAGCGCTTAAACGTCGAAATATCTCAAACGGGATGGAAATGACGGTCAATTTTCGTCAAAATCGACGAAATCATCGCGATTTGCGAGCCGTTGGGCTTGTTTCGACGCTGAAACGTGTGTGCATTACATTTGGCGCGTAAAGTGCAGTGAAAAGAGCGCTTAAACGTCGAAATATCTCAAACGGGATGGAAATGACGGTCAATTTTCGTCAAAATCGACGAAATCATCGCGATTTGCGAGCCGTTGGGCTTGTTTCGACGCTGAAACGTGTGTGCATTACATTTGGCGCGTAAAGTGCAGTGAAAAGAGCGCTTAAACGTCGAAATATCTCAAACGGGATGGAAATGACGGTCAATTTTCGTCAAAATCGACGAAATCATCGCGATTTGCGAGCCGTTGGGCTTGTTTCGACGCTGAAACGTGTGTGCATTACATTTGGCGCGTAAAGTGCAGTGAAAAGAGCGCTTAAACGTCGAAATATCTCAAACGGGATGGAAATGACGGTCAATTTTCGTCAAAATCGACGAAATCATCGCGATTTGCGAGCCGTTGGGCTTGTTTCGACGCTGAAACGTGTGTGCATTACATTTGGCGCGTAAAGTGCAGTGAAAAGAGCGCTTAAACGTCGAAATATCTCAAACGGGATGGAAATGACGGTCAATTTTCGTCAAAATCGACGAAATCATCGCGATTTGCGAGCCGTTGGGCTTTGTTTCGACGCTGAAACGTGTGTGCATTACATTTGGCGCGTAAAGTGCAGTGAAAAGAGCGCTTAAACGTCGAAATATCTCAAACGGGATGGAAATGACGGTCAATTTTCGTCAAAATCGACGAAATCATCGCGATTTGCGAGCCGTTGGGCTTGTTTCGACGCTGAAACGTGTGTGCATTACATTTGGCGCGTAAAGTGCAGTGAAAAGAGCGCTTAAACGTCGAAATATCTCAAACGGGATGGAAATGACGGTCAATTTTCGTCAAAATCGACGAAATCATCGCGATTTGCGAGCCGTTGGGCTTGTTTCGACGCTGAAACGTGTGTGCATTACATTTGGCGCGTAAAGTGCAGTGAAAAGAGCGCTTAAACGTCGAAATATCTCAAACGGGATGGAAATGACGGTCAATTTTCGTCAAAATCGACGAAATCATCGCGATTTGCGAGCCGTTGGGCTTGTTTCGACGCTGAAACGTGTGTGCATTACATTTGGCGCGTAAAGTGCAGTGAAAAGAGCGCTTAAACGTCGAAATATCTCAAACGGGATGGAAATGACGGTCAATTTTCGTCAAAATCGACGAAATCATCGCGATTTGCGAGCCGTTGGGCTTGTTTCGACGCTGAAACGTGTGTGCATTACATTTGGCGCGTAAAGTGCAGTGAAAAGAGCGCTTAAACGTCGAAATATCTCAAACGGGATGGAAATGACGGTCAATTTTCGTCAAAATCGACGAAATCATCGCGATTTGCGAGCCGTTGGGCTTGTTTCGACGCTGAAACGTGTGTACAACATTTGGCGCGTAAAGTGCAGTGAAAAGAGCGCTTAAACGTCGAAATATCTCAAACGGGATGGAAATGACGGTCAATTTTCGTCAAAATCGACGAAATCATCGCGATTTGCGAGCCGTTGGGCTTGTTTCGACGCTGAAACGTGTGCGCATTACATTTGGCGCGTAAAGTGCAGTGAAAAGAGCGCTTAAACGTCGAAATATCTCAAACGGGATGGAAATGACGGTCAATTTTCGTCAAAATCGACGAAATCATCGCGATTTGCGAGCCGTTGGGCTTGTTTCGACGCTGAAACGTGTGCGTATTACATTTGGCGCGTAAAGTGCAGTGAAAAGAGCGCTTAAACGTCGAAATATCTCAAACGGGATGGAAATGACGGTCAATTTTCGTCAAAATCGACGAAATCATCGCGATTTGCGAGCCGTTGGGTTTGTTTCGACGCTGAAACGTGTGTGCATTACATTTCGGCGCGTAAAGTGCAGTGAAAAGAGCGCTTAAACGTCGAAATATCTCAAACGGGATGGAAATGACGGTCGACTTTCGTCAAAATCGACGAAATCATCGCGATTTGCGAGCCGTTGGGTTGTTTCGACGCTGAAACGTGTGTGCATTACACATTTGGCGCGTAAAGTGCAGTGAAAAGAGCGCTTAAACGTCGAAATATCTCAAACGGGATGGAAATGACGGTCAATTTTCGTCAAAATCGACGAAATCATCGCGATTTGCGAGCCGTTGGGGTTTTTCGACGCTGAAACGTGTGTGCATTACATTTGGCGCGTAAAGTGCAGTAAAAAGAGCGCTTAAACGTCGAAATATCTCAAACGGGATGGAAATGACGGTCAATTTTCGTCAAAATCGACGAAATCATCGCGATTTGCGAGCCGTTGGCTTGTTTCGACGCTGAAACGTGTGTGCATTACACTTGGCGCGTAAAGTGCAGTGAAAAGAGCGCTTAAACGTCGAAATATCTCAAACGGGATGGAAATGACGGTCAATTTTCGTCAAAATCGACGAAATCATCGCGATTTGCGAGCCGTTGGGCTTGTTTCGACGCTGAAACGTGTGTGCATTACATTTGGCGCGTAAAGTGCAGTGAAAAGAGCGCTTAAACGTCGAAATATCTCAAACGGGATGGAAATGACGGTCAATTTTCGTCAAAATCGACGAAATCATCGCGATTTGCGAGCCGTTGGGCTTGTTTCGACGCTGAAACGTGTGTGCAT
Source organism: Bombus sylvicola (assembly GCA_019677175.1). Lineage (NCBI taxonomy): Eukaryota > Metazoa > Arthropoda > Insecta > Hymenoptera > Apidae > Bombus > Bombus sylvicola. The sequence goes on along the minus strand of JACSOB010000308.1, from coordinate 17,616 downwards.
TACATTTGGCGCGTAAAGTGCAGTGAAAAGAGCGCTTAAACGTCGAAATATCTCAAACGGGATGGAAATGACGGTCAATTTTCGTCAAAATCGACGAAATCATCGCGATTTGCGAGCCGTTGGGCTTGTTTCGACGCTGAAACGTGTGCATTACATTTGGCGCGTAAAGTGCAGTGAAAAGAGCGCTTAAACGTCGAAATATCTCAAACGGGATGGAAATGACGGTCAATTTTCGTCAAAATCGACGAAATCATCGCGATTTGCGAGCCGTTGGGCTTGTTTCGACGCTGAAACGTGTGTGCATTACATTTGGCGCGTAAAGTGCAGTGAAAAGAGCGCTTAAACGTCGAAATATCTCAAACGGGATGGAAATGACGGTCAATTTTCGTCAAAATCGACGAAATCATCGCGATTTGCGAGCCGTTGGGCTTGTTTCGACGCTGAAACGTGTGTGCATTACATTTGGCGCGTAAAGTGCAGTGAAAAGAGCGCTTAAACGTCGAAATATCTCAAACGGGATGGAAATGACGGTCAATTTTCGTCAAAATCGACGAAATCATCGCGATTTGCGAGCCGTTGGGCTTGTTTCGACGCTGAAACGTGTGTGCATTACATTTGGCGCGTAAAGTGCAGTGAAAAGAGCGCTTAAACGTCGAAATATCTCAAACGGGATGGAAATGACGGTCAATTTTCGTCAAAATCGACGAAATCATCGCGATTTGCGAGCCGTTGGGCTTGTTTCGACGCTGAAACGTGTGTGCATTACATTTGGCGCGTAAAGTGCAGTGAAAAGAGCGCTTAAAAGTCGAAATATCTCAAACGGGATGGAAATGACGGTCAATTTTCGTCAAAATCGACGAAATCATCGCGATTTGCGAGCCGTTGGGCTTGTTTCGACGCTGAAACGTGTGTGCATTACATTTGGCGCGTAAAGTGCAGTGAAAAGAGCGCTTAAACGTCGAAATATCTCAAACGGGATGGAAATGACGGTCAATTTTCGTCAAAATCGACGAAATCATCGCGATTTGCGAGCCGTTGGGCTTGTTTCGACGCTGAAACGTGTGTGCATTACATTTGGCGCGTAAAGTGCAGTGAAAAGAGCGCTTAAAACTCGAAATATCTCAAACGGGATGGAAATGACGGTCAATTTTCGTCAAAATCGACGAAATCATCGCGATTTGCGAGCCGTTGGGCTTGTTTCGACGCTGAAACGTGTGCATTAACATTTGGCGCGTAAAGTGCAGTGAAAAGAGCGCTTAAACGTCGAAATATCTCAAACGGGATGGAAATGACGGTCAATTTTCGTCAAAATCGACGAAATCATCGCGATTTGCGAGCCGTTGGGCTTTGTTTCGACGCTGAAACGTGTGTGCATTACATTTGGCGCGTAAAGTGCAGTGAAAAGAGCGCTTAAACGTCGAAATATCTCAAACGGGATGGAAATGACGGTCAATTTTCGTCAAAATCGACGAAATCATCGCGATTTGCGAGCCGTTGGGCTTGTTTCGACGCTGAAACGTGTGTGCATTACATTTGGCGCGTAAAGTGCAGTGAAAAGAGCGCTTAAACGTCGAAATATCTCAAACGGGATGGAAATGACGGTCAATTTTCGTCAAAATCGACGAAATCATCGCGATTTGCGAGCCGTTGGGCTTGTTTCGACGCTGAAACGTGTGTGCATTACATTTGGCGCGTAAAGTGCAGTGAAAAGAGCGCTTAAACGTCGAAATATCTCAAACGGGATGGAAATGACGGTCAATTTTCGTCAAAATCGACGAAATCATCGCGATTTGCGAGCCGTTGGGCTTGTTTCGACGCTGAAACGTGTGCATTACATTTGGCGCGTAAAGTGCAGTGAAAAGAGCGCTTAAACGTTCGAAATATCTCAAACGGGATGGAAATGACGGTCAATTTTCGTCAAAATCGACGAAATCATCGCGATTTGCGAGCCGTTGGGCTTGTGTTTCGACGCTGAAACGTGTGTGCATTACATTTGGCGCGTAAAGTGCAGTGAAAAGAGCGCTTAAACGTCGAAATATCTCAAACGGGATGGAAATGACGGTCAATTTTCGTCAAAATCGACGAAATCATCGCGATTTGCGAGCCGTTGGGCTTGTTTCGACGCTGAAACGTGTGTGCATTACATTTGGCGCGTAAAGTGCAGTGAAAAGAGCGCTTAAACGTCGAAATATCTCAAACGGGATGGAAATGACGGTCAATTTTCGTCAAAATCGACGAAATCATCGCGATTTGCGAGCCGTTGGGCTTTGTTTCGACGCTGAAACGTGTGTGCATTACATTTGGCGCGTAAAGTGCAGTGAAAAGAGCGCTTAAACGTCGAAATATCTCAAACGGGATGGAAATGACGGTCAATTTTCGTCAAAATCGACGAAATCATCGCGATTTGCGAGCCGTTGGGCTTGTTTCGACGCTGAAACGTGTGTGCATTACATTTGGCGCGTAAAGTGCAGTGAAAAGAGCGCTTAAACGTCGAAATATCTCAAACGGGATGGAAATGACGGTCAATTTTCGTCAAAATCGACGAAATCATCGCGATTTGCGAGCCGTTGGGCTTGTTTCGACGCTGAAACGTGTGTGCATTACATTTGGCGCGTAAAGTGCAGTGAAAAGAGCGCTTAAACGTCGAAATATCTCAAACGGGATGGAAATGACGGTCAATTTTCGTCAAAATCGACGAAATCATCGCGATTTGCGAGCCGTTGGGCTTGTTTCGACGCTGAAACGTGTGTGCATTACATTTGGCGCGTAAAGTGCAGTGAAAAGAGCGCTTAAACGTCGAAATATCTCAAACGGGATGGAAATGACGGTCAATTTTCGTCAAAATCGACGAAATCATCGCGATTTGCGAGCCGTTGGGCTTGTTTCGACGCTGAAACGTGTGTGCATTACATTTGGCGCGTAAAGTGCAGTGAAAAGAGCGCTTAAACGTCGAAATATCTCAAACGGGATGGAAATGACGGTCAATTTTCGTCAAAATCGACGAAATCATCGCGATTTGCGAGCCGTTGGGCTTGTTTCGACGCTGAAACGTGTGTGCATTACATTTGGCGCGTAAAGTGCAGTGAAAAGAGCGCTTAAACGTCGAAATATCTCAAACGGGATGGAAATGACGGTCAATTTTCGTCAAAATCGACGAAATCATCGCGATTTGCGAGCCGTTGGGCTTTGTTTCGACGCTGAAACGTGTGTGCATTACATTTGGCGCGTAAAGTGCAGTGAAAAGAGGCGCTTAAACGTCGAAATATCTCAAACGGGATGGAAATGACGGTCAATTTTCGTCAAAATCGACGAAATCATCGCGATTTGCGAGCCGTTGGGCTTGTTTCGACGCTGAAACGTGTGCATTACATTTGGCGCGTAAAGTGCAGTGAAAAGAGCGCTTAAACGTCGAAATATCTCAAACGGGATGGAAATGACGGTCAATTTTCGTCAAAATCGACGAAATCATCGCGATTTGCGAGCCGTTGGGCTTGTTTCGACGCTGAAACGTGTGTGCATTACATTTGGCGCGTAAAGTGCAGTGAAAAGAGCGCTTAAACGTCGAAATATCTCAAACGGGATGGAAATGACGGTCAATTTTCGTCAAAATCGACGAAATCATCGCGATTTGCGAGCCGTTGGGCTTGTTTCGACGCTGAAACGTGTGTGCATTACATTTGGCGCGTAAAGTGCAGTGAAAAGAGCGCTTAAACGTCGAAATATCTCAAACGGGATGGAAATGACGGTCAATTTTCGTCAAAATCGACGAAATCATCGCGATTTGCGAGCCGTTGGGCTTGTTTCGACGCTGAAACGTGTGTGCATTACATTTGGCGCGTAAAGTGCAGTGAAAAGAGCGCTTAAACGTCGAAATATCTCAAACGGGATGGAAATGACGGTCAATTTTCGTCAAAATCGACGAAATCATCGCGATTTGCGAGCCGTTGGGCTTGTTTCGACGCTGAAACGTGTGTGCATTACATTTGGCGCGTAAAGTGCAGTGAAAAGAGCGCTTAAACGTCGAAATATCTCAAACGGGATGGAAATGACGGTCAATTTTCGTCAAAATCGACGAAATCATCGCGATTTGCGAGCCGTTGGGCTTGTTTCGACGCTGAAACGTGTGTGCATTACATTTGGCGCGTAAAGTGCAGTGAAAAGAGCGCTTAAACGTCGAAATATCTCAAACGGGATGGAAATGACGGTCAATTTTCGTCAAAATCGACGAAATCATCGCGATTTGCGAGCCGTTGGGCTTGTTTCGACGCTGAAACGTGTGTGCATTACATTTGGCGCGTAAAGTGCAGTGAAAAGAGCGCTTAAACGTCGAAATATCTCAAACGGGATGGAAATGACGGTCAATTTTCGTCAAAATCGACGAAATCATCGCGATTTGCGAGCCGTTGGGCTTGTTTCGACGCTGAAACGTGTGTGCATTACATTTGGCGCGTAAAGTGCAGTGAAAAGAGCGCTTAAACGTCGAAATATCTCAAACGGGATGGAAATGACGGTCAATTTTCGTCAAAATCGACGAAATCATCGCGATTTGCGAGCCGTTGGGCTTGTTTCGACGCTGAAACGTGTGTGCATTACATTTGGCGCGTAAAGTGCAGTGAAAAGAGCGCTTAAACGTCGAAATATCTCAAACGGGATGGAAATGACGGTCAATTTTCGTCAAAATCGACGAAATCATCGCGATTTGCGAGCCGTTGGGCTTGTTTCGACGCTGAAACGTGTGTGCATTACATTTGGCGCGTAAAGTGCAGTGAAAAGAGCGCTTAAACGTCGAAATATCTCAAACGGGATGGAAATGACGGTCAATTTTCGTCAAAATCGACGAAATCATCGCGATTTGCGAGCCGTTGGGCTTGTTTCGACGCTGAAACGTGTGTGCATTACATTTGGCGCGTAAAGTGCAGTGAAAAGAGCGCTTAAACGTCGAAATATCTCAAACGGGATGGAAATGACGGTCAATTTTCGTCAAAATCGACGAAATCATCGCGATTTGCGAGCCGTTGGGCTTGTTTCGACGCTGAAACGTGTGTGCATTACATTTGGCGCGTAAAGTGCAGTGAAAAGAGCGCTTAAACGTCGAAATATCTCAAACGGGATGGAAATGACGGTCAATTTTCGTCAAAATCGACGAAATCATCGCGATTTGCGAGCCGTTGGGCTTGTTTCGACGCTGAAACGTGTGTGCATTACATTTGGCGCGTAAAGTGCAGTGAAAAGAGCGCTTAAACGTCGAAATATCTCAAACGGGATGGAAATGACGGTCAATTTTCGTCAAAATCGACGAAATCATCGCGATTTGCGAGCCGTTGGGCTTGTTTCGACGCTGAAACGTGTGTGCATTACATTTGGCGCGTAAAGTGCAGTGAAAAGAGCGCCTTAAACGTCGAAATATCTCAAACGGGATGGAAATGACGGTCAATTTTCGTCAAAATCGACGAAATCATCGCGATTTGCGAGCCGTTGGGCTTGTTTCGACGCTGAAACGTGTGTCATTACATTTGGCGCGTAAAGTGCAGTGAAAAGAGCGCTTAAACGTCGAAATATCTCAAACGGGATGGAAATGACGGTCAATTTTCGTCAAAATCGACGAAATCATCGCGATTTGCGAGCCGTTGGGCTTTGTTTCGACGCTGAAACGTGTGTGCATTACATTTGGCGCGTAAAGTGCAGTGAAAAGAGCGCTTAAACGTCGAAATATCTCAAACGGGATGGAAATGACGGTCAATTTTCGTCAAAATCGACGAAAATCATCGCGATTTGCGAGCCGTTGGGCTTGTTTCGACGCTGAACGTTACGTGTGTGCATTACATTTGGCGCGTAAAGTGCAGTGAAAAGAGCGCTTAAACGTCGAAATATCTCAAACGGGATGGAAATGACGGTCAATTTTCGTCAAAATCGACGAAATCATCGCGATTTGCGAGCCGTTGGGCTTGTTTCGACGCTGAAACGTGTGTGCATTACATTTGGCGCGTAAAGTGCAGTGAAAAGAGACGCTTAAACGTCGAAATATCTCAAACGGGATGGAAATGACGGTCAATTTTCGTCAAAATCGACGAAATCATCGCGATTTGCGCCGTTGGCTTGTTTTCGACGCTGAAACGTATTGTGCATTACAATTTGGCGCGTAAAGTGCAGTGAAAAGAGCGCTTAAACGTCGAAATATCTCCAAACGGGATGGAAATGACGGTCAATTTTCGTCAAAATCGACGAAATCATCGCGATTTGCGAGCCGTTGGGCTTGTTTCGACGCTGAAACGTGTGTGCATTACATTTGGCGCGTAAAGTGCAGTGAAAAGAGCGCTTAAACGTCGAAATATCTCAAACGGGATGGAAATGACGGTCAATTTTCGTCAAAATCGACGAAATCATCGCGATTTGCGAGCCGTTGGGCTTGTTTCGACGCTGAAACGTGTGTGCATTACATTTGGCGCGTAAAGTGCAGTGAAAAGAGCGCTTAAACGTCGAAATATCTCAAACGGGATGGAAATGACGGTCAATTTTCGTCAAAATCGACGAAATCATCGCGATTTGCGAGCCGTTGGGCTTGTTTCGACGCTGAAACGTGTGTGCATTACATTTGGCGCGTAAAGTGCAGTGAAAAGAGCGCTTAAACGTCGAAATATCTCAAACGGGATGGAAATGACGGTCAATTTTCGTCAAAATCGACGAAATCATCGCGATTTGCGAGCCGTTGGGCTTGTTTCGACGCTGAAACGTGTGTGCATTACATTTGGCGCGTAAAGTGCAGTGAAAAGAGCGCTTAAACGTCGAAATATCTCAAACGGGATGGAAATGACGGTCAATTTTCGTCAAAATCGACGAAATCATCGCGATTTGCGAGCCGTTGGGCTTGTTTCGACGCTGAAACGTGTGTGCATTACATTTGGCGCGTAAAGTGCAGTGAAAAGAGCGCTTAAACGTCGAAATATCTCAAACGGGATGGAAATGACGGTCAATTTTCGTCAAAATCGACGAAATCATCGCGATTTGCGAGCCGTTGGGCTTGTTTCGACGCTGAAACGTGTGTGCATTACATTTGGCGCGTAAAGTGCAGTGAAAAGAGCGCTTAAACGTCGAAATATCTCAAACGGGATGGAAATGACGGTCAATTTTCGTCAAAATCGACGAAATCATCGCGATTTGCGAGCCGTTGGGCTTGTTTCGACGCTGAAACGTGTGTGCATTACATTTGGCGCGTAAAGTGCAGTGAAAAGAGCGCTTAAACGTCGAAATATCTCAAACGGGATGGAAATGACGGTCAATTTTCGTCAAAATCGACGAAATCATCGCGATTTGCGAGCCGTTGGGCTTGTTTCGACGCTGAAACGTGTGTGCATTACATTTGGCGCGTAAAGTGCAGTGAAAAGAGCGCTTAAACGTCGAAATATCTCAAACGGGATGGAAATGACGGTCAATTTTCGTCAAAATCGACGAAATCATCGCGATTTGCGAGCCGTTGGGCTTGTTTCGACGCTGAAACGTGTGTGCATTACATTTGGCGCGTAAAGTGCAGTGAAAAGAGCGCTTAAACGTCGAAATATCTCAAACGGGATGGAAATGACGGTCAATTTTCGTCAAAATCGACGAAATCATCGCGATTTGCGAGCCGTTGGGCTTGTTTCGACGCTGAAACGTGTGTGCATTACATTTGGCGCGTAAAGTGCAGTGAAAAGAGCGCTTAAACGTCGAAATATCTCAAACGGGATGGAAATGACGGTCAATTTTCGTCAAAATCGACGAAATCATCGCGATTTGCGAGCCGTTGGGCTTGTTTCGACGCTGAAACGTGTGTGCATTACATTTGGCGCGTAAAGTGCAGTGAAAAGAGCGCTTAAACGTCGAAATATCTCAAACGGGATGGAAATGACGGTCAATTTTCGTCAAAATCGACGAAATCATCGCGATTTGCGAGCCGTTGGGCTTGTTTCGACGCTGAAACGTGTGTGCATTACATTTGGCGCGTAAAGTGCAGTGAAAAGAGCGCTTAAACGTCGAAATATCTCAAACGGGATGGAAATGACGGTCAATTTTCGTCAAAATCGACGAAATCATCGCGATTTGCGAGCCGTTGGGCTTGTTTCGACGCTGAAACGTGTGTGCATTACATTTGGCGCGTAAAGTGCAGTGAAAAGAGCGCTTAAACGTCGAAATATCTCAAACGGGATGGAAATGACGGTCAATTTTCGTCAAAATCGACGAAATCATCGCGATTTGCGAGCCGTTGGGCTTGTTTCGACGCTGAAACGTGTGTGCATTACATTTGGCGCGTAAAGTGCAGTGAAAAGAGCGCTTAAACGTCGAAATATCTCAAACGGGATGGAAATGACGGTCAATTTTCGTCAAAATCGACGAAATCATCGCGATTTGCGAGCCGTTGGGCTTGTTTCGACGCTGAAACGTGTGTGCATTACATTTGGCGCGTAAAGTGCAGTGAAAAGAGCGCTTAAACGTCGAAATATCTCAAACGGGATGGAAATGACGGTCAATTTTCGTCAAAATCGACGAAATCATCGCGATTTGCGAGCCGTTGGGCTTGTTTCGACGCTGAAACGTGTGTGCATTACATTTGGCGCGTAAAGTGCAGTGAAAAGAGCGCTTAAACGTCGAAATATCTCAAACGGGATGGAAATGACGGTCAATTTTCGTCAAAATCGACGAAATCATCGCGATTTGCGAGCCGTTGGGCTTGTTTCGACGCTGAAACGTGTGTGCATTACATTTGGCGCGTAAAGTGCAGTGAAAAGAGCGCTTAAACGTCGAAATATCTCAAACGGGATGGAAATGACGGTCAATTTTCGTCAAAATCGACGAAATCATCGCGATTTGCGAGCCGTTGGGCTTGTTTCGACGCTGAAACGTGTGTGCATTACATTTGGCGCGTAAAGTGCAGTGAAAAGAGCGCTTAAACGTCGAAATATCTCAAACGGGATGGAAATGACGGTCAATTTTCGTCAAAATCGACGAAATCATCGCGATTTGCGAGCCGTTGGGCTTGTTTCGACGCTGAAACGTGTGTGCATTACATTTGGCGCGTAAAGTGCAGTGAAAAGAGCGCTTAAACGTCGAAATATCTCAAACGGGATGGAAATGACGGTCAATTTTCGTCAAAATCGACGAAATCATCGCGATTTGCGAGCCGTTGGGCTTGTTTCGACGCTGAAACGTGTGTGCATTACATTTGGCGCGTAAAGTGCAGTGAAAAGAGCGCTTAAACGTCGAAATATCTCAAACGGGATGGAAATGACGGTCAATTTTCGTCAAAATCGACGAAATCATCGCGATTTGCGAGCCGTTGGGCTTGTTTCGACGCTGAAACGTGTGTGCATTACATTTGGCGCGTAAAGTGCAGTGAAAAGAGCGCTTAAACGTCGAAATATCTCAAACGGGATGGAAATGACGGTCAATTTTCGTCAAAATCGACGAAATCATCGCGATTTGCGAGCCGTTGGGCTTGTTTCGACGCTGAAACGTGTGTGCATTACATTTGGCGCGTAAAGTGCAGTGAAAAGAGCGCTTAAACGTCGAAATATCTCAAACGGGATGGAAATGACGGTCAATTTTCGTCAAAATCGACGAAATCATCGCGATTTGCGAGCCGTTGGGCTTGTTTCGACGCTGAAACGTGTGTGCATTACATTTGGCGCGTAAAGTGCAGTGAAAAGAGCGCTTAAAACGTCGAAATATCTCAAACGGGATGGAAATGACGGTCAATTTTCGTCAAAATCGACGAAATCATCGCGATTTGCGAGCCGTTGGGCTTGTTTCGACGCTGAAACGTGTGCATTACATTTGGCGCGTAAAGTGCAGTGAAAAGAGCGCTTAAAACGTCGAAATATCTCAAACGGGATGGAAATGACGGTCAATTTTCGTCAAAATCGACGAAATCATCGCGATTTGCGAGCCGTTGGGCTTGTTTCGACGCTGAAACGTGTGTGCATTACATTTGGCGCGTAAAGTGCAGTGAAAAGAGCGCTTAAACGTCGAAATATCTCAAACGGGATGGAAATGACGGTCAATTTTCGTCAAAATCGACGAAATCATCGCGGATTTGCGAGCCGTTGGGCTTGTTTCGACGCTGAAACGTGTGTGCATTACATTTGGCGCGTAAAGTGCAGTGAAAAGAGCGCTTAAACGTCGAAATATCTCAAACGGGATGGAAATGACGGTCAATTTTCGTCAAAATCGACGAAATCATCGCGTAAAGTGCAGTGAAAAGAGCGCTTAAACGTCGAAATATCTCAAACGGGATGGAAATGACGGTCAATTTTCGTCAAAATCGACGAAATCATCGCGATTTGCGAGCCGTTGGGCTTGTTTCGACGCTGAAACGTGTGTGCATTACATTTGGCGCGTAAAGTGCAGTGAAAAGAGCGCTTAAACGTCGAAATATCTCAAACGGGATGGAAATGACGGTCAATTTTCGTCAAAATCGACGAAATCATCGCGATTTGCGAGCCGTTGGGCTTGTTTCGACGCTGAAACGTGTGCATTACATTTGGCGCGTAAAGTGCAGTGAAAAGAGCGCTTAAACGTCGAAATATCTCAAACGGGATGGAAATGACGGTCAATTTTCGTCAAAATCGACGAAATCATCGCGATTTGCGAGCCGTTGGGTTTGTTTCGACGCTGAAACGTGTGTGCATTACATTTGGCGCGTAAAGTGCAGTGAAAAGAGCGCTTAAACGTCGAAATATCTCAAACGGGATGGAAATGACGGTCAATTTTCGTCAAAATCGACGAAATCATCGCGATTTGCGAGCCGTTGGGCTTGTTTCGACGCTGAAACGTGTGTGCATTACATTTGGCGCGTAAAGTGCAGTGAAAAGAGCGCTTAAACGTCGAAATATCTCAAACGGGATGGAAATGACGGTCAATTTTCGTCAAAATCGACGAAATCATCGCGATTTGCGAGCCGTTGGGCTTGTTTCGACGCTGAAACGTGTGTGCATTACATTTGGCGCGTAAAGTGCAGTGAAAAGAGCGCTTAAACGTCGAAATATCTCAAACGGGATGGAAATGACGGTCAATTTTCGTCAAAATCGACGAAATCATCGCGATTTGCGAGCCGTTGGGCTTGTTTCGACGCTGAAACGTGTGTGCATTACATTTGGCGCGTAAAGTGCAGTGAAAAGAGCGCTTAAACGTCGAAATATCTCAAACGGGATGGAAATGACGGTCAATTTTCGTCAAAATCGACGAAATCATCGCGATTTGCGAGCCGTTGGGCTTGTTTCGACGCTGAAACGTGTGTGCATTACATTTGGCGCGTAAAGTGCAGTGAAAAGAGCGCTTAAACGTCGAAATATCTCAAACGGGATGGAAATGACGGTCAATTTTCGTCAAAATCGACGAAATCATCGCGATTTGCGAGCCGTTGGGCTTGTTTCGACGCTGAAACGTGTGTGCATTACATTTGGCGCGTAAAGTGCAGTGAAAAGAGCGCTTAAACGTCGAAATATCTCAAACGGGATGGAAATGACGGTCAATTTTCGTCAAAATCGACGAAATCATCGCGATTTGCGAGCCGTTGGGCTTGTTTCGACGCTGAAACGTGTGCATTACATTTGGCGCGTAAAGTGCAGTGAAAAGAGCGCTTAAACGTCGAAATATCTCAAACGGGATGGAAATGACGGTCAATTTTCGTCAAAATCGACGAAATCATCGCGATTTGCGAGCCGTTGGGCTTGTTTCGACGCTGAAACGTGTGTGCATTACATTTGGCGCGTAAAGTGCAGTGAAAAGAGCGCTTAAACGTCGAAATATCTCAAACGGGATGGAAATGACGGTCAATTTTCGTCAAAATCGACGAAATCATCGCGATTTGCGAGCCGTTGGGCTTGTTTCGACGCTGAAACGTGTGTGCATTACATTTGGCGCGTAAAGTGCAGTGAAAAGAGCGCTTAAACGTCGAAATATCTCAAACGGGATGGAAATTACGGTCAATTTTCGTCAAAATCGACGAAATCATCGCGATTTGCGAGCCGTTGGGCTTGTTTCGACGCTGAAACGTGTGTGCATTACATTTGGCGCGTAAAGTGCAGTGAAAAGAGCGCTTAAACGTCGAAATATCTCAAACGGGATGGAAATGACGGTCAATTTTCGTCAAAATCGACGAAATCATCGCGATTTGCGAGCCGTTGGGCTTGTTTCGACGCTGAAACGTGTGTGCATTACATTTGGCGCGTAAAGTGCAGTGAAAAGAGCGCTTAAACGTCGAAATATCTCAAACGGGATGGAAATGACGGTCAATTTTCGTCAAAATCGACGAAATCATCGCGATTTGCGAGCCGTTGGGCTTGTTTCGACGCTGAAACGTGTGTGCATTACATTTGGCGCGTAAAGTGCAGTGAAAAGAGCGCTTAAACGTCGAAATATCTCAAACGGGATGGAAATGACGGTCAATTTTCGTCAAAATCGACGAAATCATCGCGATTTGCGAGCCGTTGGGCTTGTTTCGACGCTGAAACGTGTGTGCATTACATTTGGCGCGTAAAGTGCAGTGAAAAGAGCGCTTAAACGTCGAAATATCTCAAACGGGATGGAAATGACGGTCAATTTTCGTCAAAATCGACGAAATCATCGCGATTTGCGAGCCGTTGGGCTTGTTTCGACGCTGAAACGTGTGTGCATTACATTTGGCGCGTAAAGTGCAGTGAAAAGAGCGCTTAAACGTCGAAATATCTCAAACGGGATGGAAATGACGGTCAATTTTCGTCAAAATCGACGAAATCATCGCGATTTGCGAGCCGTTGGGCTTGTTTCGACGCTGAAACGTGTGTGCATTACATTTGGCGCGTAAAGTGCAGTGAAAAGAGCGCTTAAACGTCGAAATATCTCAAACGGGATGGAAATGACGGTCAATTTTCGTCAAAATCGACGAAATCATCGCGATTTGCGAGCCGTTGGGCTTGTTTCGACGCTGAAACGTGTGTGCATTACATTTGGCGCGTAAAGTGCAGTGAAAAGAGCGCTTAAACGTCGAAATATCTCAAACGGGATGGAAATGACGGTCAATTTTCGTCAAAATCGACGAAATCATCGCGATTTGCGAGCCGTTGGGCTTGTTTCGACGCTGAAACGTGTGTGCATTACATTTGGCGCGTAAAGTGCAGTGAAAAGAGCGCTTAAACGTCGAAATATCTCAAACGGGATGGAAATGACGGTCAATTTTCGTCAAAATCGACGAAATCATCGCGATTTGCGAGCCGTTGGGCTTGTTTCGACGCTGAAACGTGTGTGCATTACATTTGGCGCGTAAAGTGCAGTGAAAAGAGCGCTTAAACGTCGAAATATCTCAAACGGGATGGAAATGACGGTCAATTTTCGTCAAAATCGACGAAATCATCGCGATTTGCGAGCCGTTGGGCTTGTTTCGACGCTGAAACGTGTGTGCATTACATTTGGCGCGTAAAGTGCAGTGAAAAGAGCGCTTAAACGTCGAAATATCTCAAACGGGATGGAAATGACGGTCAATTTTCGTCAAAATCGACGAAATCATCGCGATTTGCGAGCCGTTGGGCTTGTTTCGACGCTGAAACGTGTGTGCATTACATTTGGCGCGTAAAGTGCAGTGAAAAGAGCGCTTAAACGTCGAAATATCTCAAACGGGATGGAAATGACGGTCAATTTTCGTCAAAATCGACGAAATCATCGCGATTTGCGAGCCGTTGGGCTTGTTTCGACGCTGAAACGTGTGTGCATTACATTTGGCGCGTAAAGTGCAGTGAAAAGAGCGCTTAAACGTCGAAATATCTCAAACGGGATGGAAATGACGGTCAATTTTCGTCAAAATCGACGAAATCATCGCGATTTGCGAGCCGTTGGGCTTGTTTCGACGCTGAAACGTGTGTGCATTACATTTGGCGCGTAAAGTGCAGTGAAAAGAGCGCTTAAACGTCGAAATATCTCAAACGGGATGGAAATGACGGTCAATTTTCGTCAAAATCGACGAAATCATCGCGATTTGCGAGCCGTTGGGCTTGTTTCGACGCTGAAACGTGTGTGCATTACATTTGGCGCGTAAAGTGCAGTGAAAAGAGCGCTTAAACGTCGAAATATCTCAAACGGGATGGAAATGACGGTCAATTTTCGTCAAAATCGACGAAATCATCGCGATTTGCGAGCCGTTGGGCTTGTTTCGACGCTGAAACGTGTGTGCATTACATTTGGCGCGTAAAGTGCAGTGAAAAGAGCGCTTAAACGTCGAAATATCTCAAACGGGATGGAAATGACGGTCAATTTTCGTCAAAATCGACGAAATCATCGCGATTTGCGAGCCGTTGGGCTTGTTTCGACGCTGAAACGTGTGTGCATTACATTTGGCGCGTAAAGTGCAGTGAAAAGAGCGCTTAAACGTCGAAATATATCAAACGGGATGGAAATGACGGTCAATTTTCGTCAAAATCGACGAAATCATCGCGATTTGCGAGCCGTTGGGCTTGTTTCGACGCTGAAACGTGTGTGCATTACATTTGGCGCGTAAAGTGCAGTGAAAAGAGCGCTTAAACGTCGAAATATCTCAAACGGGATGGAAATGACGGTCAATTTTCGTCAAAATCGACGAAATCATCGCGATTTGCGAGCCGTTGGGCTTGTTTCGACGCTGAAACGTGTGTGCATTACATTTGGCGCGTAAAGTGCAGTGAAAAGAGCGCTTAAACGTCGAAATATCTCAAACGGGATGGAAATGACGGTCAATTTTCGTCAAAATCGACGAAATCATCGCGATTTGCGAGCCGTTGGGCTTGTTTCGACGCTGAAACGTGTGTGCATTACATTTGGCGCGTAAAGTGCAGTGAAAAGAGCGCTTAAACGTCGAAATATCTCAAACGGGATGGAAATGACGGTCAATTTTCGTCAAAATCGACGAAATCATCGCGATTTGCGAGCCGTTGGGCTTGTTTCGACGCTGAAACGTGTGTGCATTACATTTGGCGCGTAAAGTGCAGTGAAAAGAGCGCTTAAACGTCGAAATATCTCAAACGGGATGGAAATGACGGTCAATTTTCGTCAAAATCGACGAAATCATCGCGATTTGCGAGCCGTTGGGCTTGTTTCGACGCTGAAACGTGTGTGCATTACATTTTGCGCGTAAAGTGCAGTGAAAAGAGCGCTTAAACGTCGAAATATATCAAACGGGATGGAAATTACGGTCAATTTTCGTCAAAATCGACGAAATCATCGCGATTTGCGAGCCGTTGGGCTTGTTTCGACGCTGAAACGTGTGTGCATTACATTTGGCGCGTAAAGTGCAGTGAAAAGAGCGCTTAAACGTCGAAATATCTCAAACGGGATGGAAATGACGGTCAATTTTCGTCAAAATCGACGAAATCATCGCGATTTGCGAGCCGTTGGGCTTGTTTCGACGCTGAAACGTGTGTGCATTACATTTGGCGCGTAAAGTGCAGTGAAAAGAGCGCTTAAACGTCGAAATATCTCAAACGGGATGGAAATGACGGTCAATTTTCGTCAAAATCGACGAAATCATCGCGATTTGCGAGCCGTTGGGCTTGTTTCGACGCTGAAACGTGTGTGCATTACATTTGGCGCGTAAAGTGCAGTGAAAAGAGCGCTTAAACGTCGAAATATCTCAAACGGGATGGAAATGACGGTCAATTTTCGTCAAAATCGACGAAATCATCGCGATTTGCGAGCCGTTGGGCTTGTTTCGACGCTGAAACGTGTGTGCATTACATTTGGCGCGTAAAGTGCAGTGAAAAGAGCGCTTAAACGTCGAAATATCTCAAACGGGATGGAAATGACGGTCAATTTTCGTCAAAATCGACGAAATCATCGCGATTTGCGAGCCGTTGGGCTTGTTTCGACGCTGAAACGTGTGTGCATTACATTTTGCGCGTAAAGTGCAGTGAAAAGAGCGCTTAAACGTCGAAATATATCAAACGGGATGGAAATGACGGTCAATTTTCGTCAAAATCGACGAAATCATCGCGATTTGCGAGCCGTTGGGCTTGTTTCGACGCTGAAACGTGTGTGCATTACATTTGGCGCGTAAAGTGCAGTGAAAAGAGCGCTTAAACGTCGAAATATCTCAAACGGGATGGAAATGACGGTCAATTTTCGTCAAAATCGACGAAATCATCGCGATTTGCGAGCCGTTGGGCTTGTTTCGACGCTGAAACGTGTGTGCATTACATTTGGCGCGTAAAGTGCAGTGAAAAGAGCGCTTAAACGTCGAAATATCTCAAACGGGATGGAAATGACGGTCAATTTTCGTCAAAATCGACGAAATCATCGCGATTTGCGAGCCGTTGGGCTTGTTTCGACGCTGAAACGTGTGTGCATTACATTTTGGCGCGTAAAGTGCAGTGAAAAGAGCGCTTAAACGTCGAAATATATCAAACGGGATGGAAATTACGGTCAATTTTCGTCAAAATCGACGAAATCATCGCGATTTGCGAGCCGTTGGGCTTGTTTCGACGCTGAAACGTGTGTGCATTACATTTGGCGCGTAAAGTGCAGTGAAAAGAGCGCTTAAACGTCGAAATATCTCAAACGGGATGGAAATGACGGTCAATTTTCGTCAAAATCGACGAAATCATCGCGATTTGCGAGCCGTTGGGCTTGTTTCGACGCTGAAACGTGTGTGCATTACATTTGGCGCGTAAAGTGCAGTGAAAAGAGCGCTTAAACGTCGAAATATCTCAAACGGGATGGAAATGACGGTCAATTTTCGTCAAAATCGACGAAATCATCGCGATTTGCGAGCCGTTGGGCTTGTTTCGACGCTGAAACGTGTGTGCATTACATTTGGCGCGTAAAGTGCAGTGAAAAGAGCGCTTAAACGTCGAAATATATCAAACGGGATGGAAATGACGGTCAATTTTCGTCAAAATCGACGAAATCATCGCGATTTGCGAGCCGTTGGGCTTGTTTCGACGCTGAAACGTGTGTGCATTACATTTGGCGCGTAAAGTGCAGTGAAAAGAGCGCTTAAACGTCGAAATATCTCAAACGGGATGGAAATGACGGTCAATTTTCGTCAAAATCGACGAAATCATCGCGATTTGCGAGCCGTTGGGCTTGTTTCGACGCTGAAACGTGTGTGCATTACATTTGGCGCGTAAAGTGCAGTGAAAAGAGCGCTTAAACGTCGAAATATCTCAAACGGGATGGAAATGACGGTCAATTTTCGTCAAAATCGACGAAATCATCGCGATTTGCGAGCCGTTGGGCTTGTTTCGACGCTGAAACGTGTGTGCATTACATTTGGCGCGTAAAGTGCAGTGAAAAGAGCGCTTAAACGTCGAAATATATCAAACGGGATGGAAATGACGGTCAATTTTCGTCAAAATCGACGAAATCATCGCGATTTGCGAGCCGTTGGGCTTGTTTCGACGCTGAAACGTGTGTGCATTACATTTGGCGCGTAAAGTGCAGTGAAAAGAGCGCTTAAACGTCGAAATATCTCAAACGGGATGGAAATGACGGTCAATTTTCGTCAAAATCGACGAAATCATCGCGATTTGCGAGCCGTTGGGCTTGTTTCGACGCTGAAACGTGTGTGCATTACATTTGGCGCGTAAAGTGCAGTGAAAAGAGCGCTTAAACGTCGAAATATCTCAAACGGGATGGAAATGACGG
>JACSOB010000307.1:0-23876 GCA_019677175.1 Bombus sylvicola | reverse complement strand
GAGCGCTTAAACGGGATGGAAATGACGGTCAATTTTCGTCAAAATCGACGTAATCATCGCGATTTGCGAGCCGTTGGGCTTGTTTCGACGCTGAAACGTGTGTGCATCACATTTGGCGCGTAAAGTGCAGTGAAAAGAGCGCTTAAACGTGCAAATATCTCAAACGGGATGGAAATGACGGTCAATTTTCGTCAATATCGACGAAATCATCGCGATTTGCGAGCCGTTGGGCTTGTTTCGACGCTGAAACGTGTGTGCATTACATTTGGCGCGAAAAGTGCAGTGAAAAGAGCGCTTAAACGTCGAAATATCTCAAACGGGATGGAAATGACAGTCAGTTTTCGTCAAAATCGACGAAATCATCGCGATTTGCGAGCCGTTGGGCTTGTTTCGACGCTGAAACGTGTGTGCATTACATTTGGCGCGTAAAGTGCAGTGAAAAGAGCGCTTAAACGTCGAAATATCTCAAGCGGGATGGAAATGACGGTCAATTTTCGTCAAAATCGACGTAATCATCGCGATTTGCTAGCCGTTCGGCTTGTTTCGACGCTGAAACGTGTGTGCATTACATTTGGCGCGTAAAGTGCAGTGAAAAGAGCGCTTAAACGTCGAAATATCTCAAACGGGATGGAAATGACGGTCAATTTTCGTCAAAATCGACGAAATCATCGCGATTTGCGAGCCGTTGGGCTTGTTTCGACGCTGAAACGTGTGTGCATTACATTTGGCGCGTAAAGTGCAGTGAAAAGAGCGCTTAAACGTCGAAATATCTCAAACGGGATGGAAATGACGGTCAATTTTCGTCAAAATCGACGAAATCATCGCGATTTGCGAGCCGTTGGGCTTGTTTCGACGCTGAAACGTGTGTGCATTACATTTGGCGCGTAAAGTGCAGTGAAAAGAGCGCTTAAACGTCGAAATATCTCAAACGGGATGGAAATGACGGTCAATTTTCGTCAAAATCGACGAAATCATCGCGATTTGCGAGCCGTTGGGCTTGTTTCGACGCTGAAACGTGTGTGCATTACATTTGGCGCGTAAAGTGCAGTGAAAAGAGCGCTTAAACGTCGAAATATCTCAAACGGGATGGAAATGACGGTCAATTTTCGTCAAAATCGACGTAATCATCGCGATTTGCGAGCCGTTCGGCTTGTTTCGACGCTGAAACGTGTGTGCATTACATTTGGCGCGTAAAGTGCAGTGAAAAGAGCGCTTAAACGTCGAAATATCTCAAACGGGATGGAAATGACGGTCAATTTTCGTCAAAATCGACGAAATCATCGCGATTTGCGAGCCGTTGGGCTTGTTTCGACGCTGAAACGTGTGTGCATTACATTTGGCGCGTAAAGTGCAGTGAAAAGAGCGCTTAAACGTCGAAATATCTCAAACGGGATGGAAATGACGGTCAATTTTCGTCAAAATCGACGAAATCATCGCGATTTGCGAGCCGTTGGGCTTGTTTCGACGCTGAAACGTGTGTGCATTACATTTGGCGCGTAAAGTGCAGTGAAAAGAGCGCTTAAACGTCGAAATATCTCAAACGGGATGGAAATGACGGTCAATTTTCGTCAAAATCGACGAAATCATCGCGATTTGCGAGCCGTTGGGCTTGTTTCGACGCTGAAACGTGTGTGCATTACATTTGGCGCGTAAAGTGCAGTGAAAAGAGCGCTTAAACGTCGAAATATCTCAAACGGGATGGAAATGACGGTCAATTTTCGTCAAAATCGACGAAATCATCGCGATTTGCGAGCCGTTGGGCTTGTTTCGACGCTGAAACGTGTGTGCATTACATTTGGCGCGTAAAGTGCAGTGAAAAGAGCGCTTAAACGTCGAAATATCTCAAACGGGATGGAAATGACGGTCAATTTTCGTCAAAATCGACGAAATCATCGCGATTTGCGAGCCGTTGGGCTTGTTTCGACGCTGAAACGTGTGTGCATTACATTTGGCGCGTAAAGTGCAGTGAAAAGAGCGCTTAAACGTCGAAATATCTCAAACGGGATGGAAATGACGGTCAATTTTCGTCAAAATCGACGAAATCATCGCGATTTGCGAGCCGTTGGGCTTGTTTCGACGCTGAAACGTGTGTGCATTACATTTGGCGCGTAAAGTGCAGTGAAAAGAGCGCTTAAACGTCGAAATATCTCAAACGGGATGGAAATGACGGTCAATTTTCGTCAAAATCGACGAAATCATCGCGATTTGCGAGCCGTTGGGCTTGTTTCGACGCTGAAACGTGTGTGCATTACATTTGGCGCGTAAAGTGCAGTGAAAAGAGCGCTTAAACGTCGAAATATCTCAAACGGGATGGAAATGACGGTCAATTTTCGTCAAAATCGACGAAATCATCGCGATTTGCGAGCCGTTGGGCTTGTTTCGACGCTGAAACGTGTGTGCATTACATTTGGCGCGTAAAGTGCAGTGAAAAGAGCGCTTAAACGTCGAAATATCTCAAACGGGATGGAAATGACGGTCAATTTTCGTCAAAATCGACGAAATCATCGCGATTTGCGAGCCGTTGGGCTTGTTTCGACGCTGAAACGTGTGTGCATTACATTTGGCGCGTAAAGTGCAGTGAAAAGAGCGCTTAAACGTCGAAATATCTCAAACGGGATGGAAATGACGGTCAATTTTCGTCAAAATCGACGAAATCATCGCGATTTGCGAGCCGTTGGGCTTGTTTCGACGCTGAAACGTGTGTGCATTACATTTGGCGCGTAAAGTGCAGTGAAAAGAGCGCTTAAACGTCGAAATATCTCAAACGGGATGGAAATGACGGTCAATTTTCGTCAAAATCGACGGAAATCATCGCGATTTGCGAGCCGTTGGGCTTGTTTCGACGCTGAAACGTGTGTGCATTACATTTGGCGCGTAAAGTGCAGTGAAAAGAGCGCTTAAACGTCGAAATATCTCAAACGGGATGGAAATGACGGTCAATTTTCGTCAAAATCGACGAAATCATCGCGATTTGCGAGCCGTTGGGCTTGTTTCGACGCTGAAACGTGTGTGCATTACATTTGGCGCGTAAAGTGCAGTGAAAAGAGCGCTTAAACGTCGAAATATCTCAAACGGGATGGAAATGACGGTCAATTTTCGTCAAAATCGACGAAATCATCGCGATTTGCGAGCCGTTGGGCTTGTTTCGACGCTGAAACGTGTGTGCATTACATTTGGCGCGTAAAGTGCAGTGAAAAGAGCGCTTAAACGTCGAAATATCTCAAACGGGATGGAAATGACGGTCAATTTTCGTCAAAATCGACGAAATCATCGCGATTTGCGAGCCGTTGGGCTTGTTTCGACGCTGAAACGTGTGTGCATTACATTTGGCGCGTAAAGTGCAGTGAAAAGAGCGCTTAAACGTCGAAATATCTCAAACGGGATGGAAATGACGGTCAATTTTCGTCAAAATCGACGAAATCATCGCGATTTGCGAGCCGTTGGGCTTGTTTCGACGCTGAAACGTGTGTGCATTACATTTGGCGCGTAAAGTGCAGTGAAAAGAGCGCTTAAACGTCGAAATATCTCAAACGGGATGGAAATGACGGTCAATTTTCGTCAAAATCGACGAAATCATCGCGATTTGCGAGCCGTTGGGCTTGTTTCGACGCTGAAACGTGTGTGCATTACATTTGGCGCGTAAAGTGCAGTGAAAAGAGCGCTTAAACGTCGAAATATCTCAAACGGGATGGAAATGACGGTCAATTTTCGTCAAAATCGACGAAATCATCGCGATTTGCGAGCCGTTGGGCTTGTTTCGACGCTGAAACGTGTGTGCATTACATTTGGCGCGTAAAGTGCAGTGAAAAGAGCGCTTAAACGTCGAAATATCTCAAACGGGATGGAAATGACGGTCAATTTTCGTCAAAATCGACGAAATCATCGCGATTTGCGAGCCGTTGGGCTTGTTTCGACGCTGAAACGTGTGTGCATTACATTTGGCGCGTAAAGTGCAGTGAAAAGAGCGCTTAAACGTCGAAATATCTCAAACGGGATGGAAATGACGGTCAATTTTCGTCAAAATCGACGAAATCATCGCGATTTGCGAGCCGTTGGGCTTGTTTCGACGCTGAAACGTGTGTGCATTACATTTGGCGCGTAAAGTGCAGTGAAAAGAGCGCTTAAACGTCGAAATATCTCAAACGGGATGGAAATGACGGTCAATTTTCGTCAAAATCGACGAAATCATCGCGATTTGCGAGCCGTTGGGCTTGTTTCGACGCTGAAACGTGTGTGCATTACATTTGGCGCGTAAAGTGCAGTGAAAAGAGCGCTTAAACGTCGAAATATCTCAAACGGGATGGAAATGACGGTCAATTTTCGTCAAAATCGACGAAATCATCGCGATTTGCGAGCCGTTGGGCTTGTTTCGACGCTGAAACGTGTGTGCATTACATTTGGCGCGTAAAGTGCAGTGAAAAGAGCGCTTAAACGTCGAAATATCTCAAACGGGATGGAAATGACGGTCAGTTTTCGTCAAAATCGACGAAATCATCGCGATTTGCGAGCCGTTGGGCTTGTTTCGACGCTGAAACGTGTGTGCATTACATTTGGCGCGTAAAGTGCAGTGAAAAGAGCGCTTAAACGTCGAAATATCTCAAACGGGATGGAAATGACGGTCAATTTTCGTCAAAAATCGACGAAATCATCGCGATTTGCGAGCCGTTGGGCTTGTTTCGACGCTGAAACGTGTGTGCATTACATTTGGCGCGTAAAGTGCAGTGAAAAGAGCGCTTAAACGTGGAAATATCTCAAACGGGATGGAAATGACGGTCAATTTTCGTCAAAATCGACGAAATCATCGCGATTTGCGAGCCGTTGGGCTTGTTTCGACGCTGAAACGTGTGTGCATTACATTTGGCGCGAAAAGTGCAGTGAAAAGAGCGCTTAAACGTCGAAATATCTCAAACGGGATGGAAATGACGGTCAATTTTTCGTCAAAATCGACGAAATCATCACATTTGCGGCCGTTGCTCGGGTGGATGTTTTTGTCGATCATCGCGATTTGCGAGCCGTTGGGCTTGTTTCGACGCTGAAACGTGTGTGCATTACATTTGGCGCGTAAAGTGCAGTGAAAAGAGCGCTTAAACGTCGGAAATATCTCAAACGGGATGGAAATGACGGTCAATTTTCGTCAAAATCGACGAAATCATCGCGATTTGCGAGCCGTTGAGCTTGTTTCGACGCTGAAACGTGTGTGCATTACATTTTGGCGCGTAAAGTGCAGTGAAAAGAGCGCTTAAACGTCGAAATATCTCAAACGGGATGGAAATGACGGTCAATTTTTCGTCAAAATCGACGAAATCATCGCGATTTGCGAGCCGTTGGGCTTGTTTCGACGCTGAAACGTGTGTGCATTACATTTGGCGCGTAAAGGTGCAGTGAAAGAGAGCGCTTAAACGTCGGAAATATCTCAAACGGGATGGAAATGACGGTCAATTTTCGTAAAAATCGACGAAATCATCGCGATTTGCGAGCCGTTGGGCTTGTTTCGACGCTGAAACGTGTGTGCATTACATTTGGCGCGTAAGTGCAGTGAGAAGAGCGCTTAAACGTCGAAATATCTCAAACGGGATGGAAATGACGGTCAATTTTCGTCAAAATCGACGAAATCATCGCGATTGGCGAGCCGTTGGGCTTGTTTCGACGCTGAAACGTGTGTGCATTACATTTTGGCGCGTAAGTGCAGTGAAAAGAGCGCGTACCAACTCAAATATCTCAAACGGGATGGAAATGACGGTCAATTTTCGTCAAAATCGACGAAATCATCGCGATTTGCGAGCCGTTGGGCTTGTTTCGACGCTGAAACGTGTGTGCATTACATTTGGCGCGTAAAGTGCAGTGAAAAGAACGCTTAAACGTCGAAATATCTCAAACGGGATGGAAATCGACGGTCAATTTTTCGTCAAAATCGACGAAATCGTCGCGATTTGCGAGCCGTTGGGCTTGTTTCAACGCTGAAACGTGTGTGCATTACATTTTGGCGCGTAAAGTGTCCGTGAAAAGAGCGCTTAAACGTCGAAATATCTCAAACGGGATGGAAATGACGGTCGAATTTTCGTCAAAATCGACGAAATCATCGCGATTTGCGAGCCGTTAGGCTTGTTTCGACGCTGAAAACGTGTGTGCATGGTACATTTGGCGCGTAATGCAGTGAAAGGTACGCTTAAACGTCGAAATATCTCGGTAAACGGGATGGAAATGACGGTCAATTTACGTCAAAATCGACGAAATCGTCGCGATATGCAAGCTTGGTCTTCGTTTCAACTCTTCGAAACGTGTGTGCATTACATTTGGAACGCGTTAAAGTGCGGTGAAAAGAAAGCTTAAACGTCGAAATATTCTCAAAGGGATGGAGCTGGACGGTCAATTTTCGTCAGAATCTGACGAAATCAGTCGCCCGATTTGCGGGGAGTCGTTGGGCTTATTTCGACGCTGAAACGTGGTGTGCATTGCACGGTCGTGGGGTTTTCCCCCGCCCTACCCAGTATTTTGGCGCGTTGGTGCGGAGAAAAGAGCGCAAAACGTCGAAAGTTATCTCAAACGGGAAGAAAATGCCGATCAATTTATTCCTTCGAAAAATCGAGGAAATCATCGCGATTTGCGAGCCGTTGTGCTTGTTTCCGACGCTGAAACGTGCGTGCATTTCATTGGCGCGTAAAGTGCAGGGAAAGAGCGCTAAAAATTCCGAAGTATCCTTAAAACGGAGTGGAAAGTGACGGTCAATTACCGTCAAAATCGACGAAATCATCGCGATTTGCGGGGAGCCGTTAGGCTTGTTTCGACGTGCTCGAAATGTGTGCGTGCATTGCCGTTTGGCGCGTAAGTGCAGGTAGTAGCGCTTAAACGCCAAAACGGAGCGGAAATGACGTCAATTTCGTCACAAATTGTCGAAATCATCGCGGTTTGCAAGCCGTTGGGCTTGTATGCGAAAGCGCTGAAAAACGTGTATTACTTGTGCATTACATTTGCGCGCGTAAAGTGCAGTGAAAAGACGAGTCTCTGTAAACGTCAAAAATATCTCGCACGGGATGCGGAAATGACGGTCAATTTTCGTCCAAAATCGACGAGAAATCATCGCGATTTGCGAGCCGTTAGGGCTTGTTTCAACGCTGGAAACGTGTGTGCATTACATTTGGCGCGTAAAGTGCAGTGAAAAGAGCGCTTAAACGTCGAAGATATCTCAAACGGGATGGAAGTGACGGTCAATTTTCGTCAAAATCGACGAAATCATCGCGATTTGCGAGTCGTTGGGCTTGTTTCGACGCTGAAACGTGTGTCATTACATTTGGCGCGTAAAGTGCAGTGAAAAGAGCGCTTAAACGTCGGAAATATCTCAAACGGGATGGAAATGACGGTCAGATTTTCGTCAAAATCGACGAAATCATCGCGATTTGCGAGCCGTTGGGCTTGTTTCGACGCTGAAACGTGTGTGCATTGCATTTGGCGCGTAAAGTGCAGTGAAAAGAGCTCTTAAACGTCGAAATATCTCAAACGGGATGGAAATGACGGTCAATTTTCGTCAAAATCGACGAAATCATCGCGATTTGCGAGCCGTTGGGCTTGTTTCGACGCTGAAACGTGTGTGCATTACATTTGGCGCGTAAAGTGCAGTGAAAAGAGCGCTTAAACGTCGAAATATCTCAAACGGGATGGAAATGACGGTCAATTTTCGTCAAAATCGACGAAATCATCGCGATTTGCGAGCCGTTGGGCTTGTTTCGACGCTGAAACGTGTGTGCATTACATTTGGCGCGTAAAGTGCAGTGAAAAGAGCGCTTAAACGTCGAAATATCTCAAACGGGATGGAAATGACGGTCAATTTTCGTCAAAATCGACGAAATCATCGCGATTTGCGAGCCGTTGGGTTTGTTTCGACGGCTGAAACGTGTGTGCATTACATTTGGCGCGTAAAGTGCAGTGAAAAGAGCGCTTAAACGTCGAAATATCTCAAACGGGATGGAAATGACGGTCAATTTTCGTCAAAATCGACGAAATCATCGCGATTTGCGAGCCGTTGGGCTTGTTTCGACGCTGAAACGTGTGTGCATTACATTTGGCGCGTAAAGTGCAGTGAAAAGAGCGCTTAAACGTCGAAATATCTCAAACGGGATGGAAATGACGGTCAATTTTCGTCAAAATCGACGAAATCATCGCGATTTGCGAGCCGTTGGGCTTGTTTCGACGCTGAAACGTGTGTGCATTACATTTGGCGCGTAAAGTGCAGTGAAAAGAGCGCTTAAACGTCGAAATATCTCAAACGGGATGGAAATGACGGTCAATTTTCGTCAAAATCGACGAAATCATCGCGATTTGCGAGCCGTTGGGCTTGTTTCGACGCTGAAACGTGTGTGCATTACATTTGGCGCGTAAAGTGCAGTGAAAAGAGCGCTTAAACGTCGAAATATCTCAAACGGGATGGAAATGACGGTCAATTTTCGTCAAAATCGACGAAATCATCGCGATTTGCGAGCCGTTGGGCTTGTTTCGACGCTGAAACGTGTGTGCATTACATTTGGCGCGTAAAGTGCAGTGAAAAGAGCGCTTAAACGTCGAAATATCTCAAACGGGATGGAAATGACGGTCAATTTTCGTCAAAATCGACGAAATCATCGCGATTTGCGAGCCGTTGTGCTTGTTTCGACGCTGAAACGTGTGTGCATTACATTTGGCGCGTAAAGTGCAGTGAAAAGAGCGCTTAAACGTCGAAATATCTCAAACGGGATGGAAATGACGGTCAATTTTCGTCAAAATCGACGAAATCATCGCGATTTGCGAGCCGTTGGGCTTGTTTCGACGCTGAAACGTGTGTGCATTACATTTGGCGCGTAAAGTGCAGTGAAAAGAGCGCTTAAACGTGAAATATCTCAAACGGGATGGAAATGACGGTCAATTTTCGTCAAAATCGACGAAATCATCGCGATTTGCGAGCCGTTGGGCTTGTTTCGACGCTGAAACGTGTGCATTACATTTGGCGCGTAAAGTGCAGTGAAAAGAGCGCTTAAACGTCGAAATATCTCAAACGGGATGGAAATGACGGTCAATTTTCGTCAAAATCGACGAAATCATCGCGATTTGCGAGCCGTTGGGCTTGTTTCGACGCTGAAACGTGTGTGCATTACATTTGGCGCGTAAAGTGCAGTGAAAAGAGCGCTTAAACGTCGAAATATCTCAAACGGGATGGAAATGACGGTCAATTTTCGTCAAAATCGACGAAATCATCGCGATTTGCGAGCCGTTGGGCTTGTTTCGACGCTGAAACGTGTGTGCATTACATTTGGCGCGTAAAGTGCAGTGAAAAGAGCGCTTAAACGTCGAAATATCTCAAACGGGATGGAAATGACGGTCAATTTTCGTCAAAATCGACGAAATCATCGCGATTTGCGAGCCGTTGGGCTTGTTTCGACGCTGAAACGTGTGTGCATTACATTTGGCGCCTAAAGTGCAGTGAAAAGAGCGCTTAAACGTCGAAATATCTCAAACGGGATGGAAATGACGGTCAATTTTCGTCAAAATCGACGAAATCATCGCGATTTGCGACCCGTTGGGCTTGTTTCGACGCTGAAACGTGTGTGCATTACATTTGGCGCGTAAAGTGCAGTGAAAAGAGCGCTTAAACGTCGATATATCTCAAACGGGATGGAAATGACGGTCAATTTTCGTCAAAATCGACGAAATCATCGCGATTTGCGAGTCGTTGGGCTTGTTTCGACGCTGAAACGTGTGTGCATTACATTTGGCGCGTAAAGTGCAGTGAAAAGAGCGCTTAAACGTCGAAATATCTCAAACGGGATGGAAATGACGGTCAATTTTCGTCAAAATCGACGAAATCATCGCGATTTGCGAGCCGTTGGGCTTGTTTCGACGCTGAAACGTGTGTGCATTACATTTGGCGCGTAAAGTGCAGTGAAAAGAGCGCTTAAACGTCGAAATATCTCAAACGGGATGGAAATGACGGTCAATTTTCGTCAAAATCGACGAAATCATCGCGATTTGCGAGCCGTTGGGCTTGTTTCGACGCTGAAACGTGTGTGCATTACATTTGGCGCGTAAAGTGCAGTGAAAAGAGCGCTTAAACGTCGAAATATCTCAAACGGGATGGAAATGACGGTCAATTTTCGTCAAAATCGACGAAATCATCGCGATTTGCGAGCCGTTGGGCTTGTTTCGACGCTGAAACGTGTGTGCATTACATTTGGCGCGTAAAGTGCAGTGAAAAGAGCGCTTAAACGTCGAAATATCTCAAAGGGGATGGTAATGACGGTCAATTTTCGTCAAAATCGACGAAATCATCGCGATTTGCGAGCCGTTGGGCTTGTTTCGACGCTGAAACGTGTGTGCATTACATTTGGCGCGTAAAGTGCAGTGAAAAGAGCGCTTAAACGTCGAAATATCTCAAACGGGATGGAAATGACGGTCAATTTTCGTCAAAATCGACGAAATCATCGCGATTTGCGAGCCGTTGGGCTTGTTTCGACGCTGAAACGTGTGTGCATTACATTTGGCGCGTAAAGTGCAGTGAAAAGAGCGCTTAAACGTCGAAATATCTCAAACGGGATGGAAATGACGGTCAATTTTCGTCAAAATCGACGAAATCATCGCGATTTGCGAGCCGTTGGGCTTGTTTCGACGCTGAAACGTGTGTGCATTACATTTGGCGCGTAAAGTGCAGTGAAAAGAGCGCTTAAACGTCGAAATATCTCAAACGGGATGGAAATGACGGTCAATTTTCGTCAAAATCGACGAAATCATCGCGATTTGCGAGCCGTTGGGCTTGTTTCGACGCTGAAACGTGTGTGCATTACATTTGGCGCGTAAAGTGCAGTGAAAAGAGCGCTTAAACGTCGAAATATCTCAAACGGGATGGAAATGACGGTCAATTTTCGTCAAAATCGACGAAATCATCGCGATTTGCGAGCCGTTGGGCTTGTTTCGACGCTGAAACGTGTGTGCATTACATTTGGCGCGTAAAGTGCAGTGAAAAGAGCGCTTAAACGTCGAAATATCTCAAACGGGATGGAAATGACGGTCAATTTTCGTCAAAATCGACGAAATCATCGCGATTTGCGAGCCGTTGGGCTTGTTTCGACGCTGAAACGTGTGTGCATTACATTTGGCGCGTAAAGTGCAGTGAAAAGAGCGCTTAAACGTCGAAATATCTCAAACGGGATGGAAATGACGGTCAATTTTCGTCAAAATCGACGAAATCATCGCGATTTGCGAGCCGTTGGGCTTGTTTCGACGCTGAAACGTGTGTGCATTACATTTGGCGCGTAAAGTGCAGTGAAAAGAGCGCTTAAACGTCGAAATATCTCAAACGGGATGGAAATGACGGTCAATTTTCGTCAAAATCGACGAAATCATCGCGATTTGCGAGCCGTTGGGCTTGTTTCGACGCTGAAACGTGTGTGCATTACATTTGGCGCGTAAAGTGCAGTGAAAAGAGCGCTTAAACGTCGAAATATCTCAAACGGGATGGAAATGACGGTCAATTTTCGTCAAAATCGACGAAATCATCGCGATTTGCGAGCCGTTGGGCTTGTTTCGACGCTGAAACGTGTGTGCATTACATTTGGCGCGTAAAGTGCAGTGAAAAGAGCGCTTAAACGTCGAAATATCTCAAACGGGATGGAAATGACGGTCAATTTTCGTCAAAATCGACGAAATCATCGCGATTTGCGAGCCGTTGGGCTTGTTTCGACGCTGAAACGTGTGTGCATTACATTTGGCGCGTAAAGTGCAGTGAAAAGAGCGCTTAAACGTCGAAATATCTCAAACGGGATGGAAATGACGGTCAATTTTCGTCAAAATCGACGAAATCATCGCGATTTGCGAGCCGTTGGGCTTGTTTCGACGCTGAAACGTGTGTGCATTACATTTGGCGCGTAAAGTGCAGTGAAAAGAGCGCTTAAACGTCGAAATATCTCAAACGGGATGGAAATGACGGTCAATTTTCGTCAAAATCGACGAAATCATCGCGATTTGCGAGCCGTTGGGCTTGTTTCGACGCTGAAACGTGTGTGCATTACATTTGGCGCGTAAAGTGCAGTGAAAAGAGCGCTTAAACGTCGAAATATCTCAAACGGGATGGAAATGACGGTCAATTTTCGTCAAAATCGACGAAATCATCGCGATTTGCGAGCCGTTGGGCTTGTTTCGACGCTGAAACGTGTGCATTACATTTGGCGCGTAAAGTGCAGTGAAAAGAGCGCTTAAACGTCGAAATATCTCAAACGGGATGGAAATGACGGTCAATTTTCGTCAAAATCGACGAAATCATCGCGATTTGCGAGCCGTTGGGCTTGTTTCGACGCTGAAACGTGTGTGCATTACATTTGGCGCGTAAAGTGCAGTGAAAAGAGCGCTTAAACGTCGAAATATCTCAAACGGGATGGAAATGACGGTCAATTTTCGTCAAAATCGACGAAATCATCGCGATTTGCGAGCCGTTGGGCTTGTTTCGACGCTGAAACGTGTGTGCATTACATTTGGCGCGTAAAGTGCAGTGAAAAGAGCGCTTAAACGTCGAAATATCTCAAACGGGATGGTAATGACGGTCAATTTTCGTCAAAATCGACGAAATCATCGCGATTTGCGAGCCGTTGGGCTTGTTTCGACGCTGAAACGTGTGTGCATTACATTTGGCGCGTAAAGTGCAGTGAAAAGAGCGCTTAAACGTCGAAATATCTCAAACGGGATGGAAATGACGGTCAATTTTCGTCAAAATCGACGAAATCATCGCGATTTGCGAGCCGTTGGGCTTGTTTCGACGCTGAAACGTGTGTGCATTACATTTGGCGCGTAAAGTGCAGTGAAAAGAGCGCTTAAACGTCGAAATATCTCAAACGGGATGGAAATGACGGTCAATTTTCGTCAAAATCGACGAAATCATCGCGATTTGCGAGCCGTTGGGCTTGTTTCGACGCTGAAACGTGTGTGCATTACATTTGGCGCGTAAAGTGCAGTGAAAAGAGCGCTTAAACGTCGAAATATCTCAAACGGGATGGAAATGACGGTCAATTTTCGTCAAAATCGACGAAATCATCGCGATTTGCGAGCCGTTGGGCGTTGTTTCGACGCTGAAACGTGTGTGCATTACATTTGGCGCGTAAAGTGCAGTGAAAAGAGCGCTTAAACGTCGAAATATCTCAAACGGGATGGAAATGACGGTCAATTTTCGTCAAAATCGACGAAATCATCGCGATTTGCGAGCCGTTGGGCTTGTTTCGACGCTGAAACGTGTGTGCATTACATTTGGCGCGTAAAGTGCAGTGAAAAGAGCGCTTAAACGTCGAAATATCTCAAACGGGATGGAAATGACGGTCAATTTTCGTCAAAATCGACGAAATCATCGCGATTTGCGAGCCGTTGGGCTTGTTTCGACGCTGAAACGTGTGTGCATTACATTTGGCGCGTAAAGTGCAGTGAAAAGAGCGCTTAAACGTCGAAATATCTCAAACGGGATGGAAATGACGGTCAATTTTCGTCAAAATCGACGAAATCATCGCGATTTGCGAGCCGTTGGGCTTGTTTCGACGCTGAAACGTGTGTGCATTACATTTGGCGCGTAAAGTGCAGTGAAAAGAGCGCTTAAACGTCGAAATATCTCAAACGGGATGGAAATGACGGTCAATTTTCGTCAAAATCGACGAAATCATCGCGATTTGCGAGCCGTTGGGCTTGTTTCGACGCTGAAACGTGTGTGCATTACATTTGGCGCGTAAAGTGCAGTGAAAAGAGCGCTTAAACGTCGAAATATCTCAAACGGGATGGAAATGACGGTCAATTTTCGTCAAAATCGACGAAATCATCGCGATTTGCGAGCCGTTGGGCTTGTTTCGACGCTGAAACGTGTGTGCATTACATTTGGCGCGTAAAGTGCAGTGAAAAGAGCGCTAAAGGAAAATGACGGTCAATTTTCGTCAAAATCGACGAAATCATCGCGATTTGCGAGCCGTTGGGCTTGTTTCGACGCTGAAACGTGTGTGCATTACATTTGGCGCGTAAAGTGCAGTGAAAAGAGCGCTTAAACGTCGAAATATCTCAAACGGGATGGAAATGACGGTCAATTTTCGTCAAAATCGACGAAATCATCGCGATTTGCGAGCCGTTGGGCTTGTTTCGACGCTGAAACGTGTGTGCATTACATTTGGCGCGTAAAGTGCAGTGAAAAGAGCGCTTAAACGTCGAAATATCTCAAACGGGATGGAAATGACGGTCAATTTTCGTCAAAATCGACGAAATCATCGCGATTTGCGAGCCGTTGGGCTTGTTTCGACGCTGAAACGTGTGTGCATTACATTTGGCGCGTAAAGTGCAGTGAAAAGAGCGCTTAAACGTCGAAATATCTCAAACGGGATGGAAATGACGGTCAATTTTCGTCAAAATCGACGAAATCATCGCGATTTGCGAGCCGTTGGGCTTGTTTCGACGCTGAAACGTGTGTGCATTACATTTGGCGCGTAAAGTGCAGTGAAAAGAGCGCTTAAACGTCGAAATATCTCAAACGGGATGGAAATGACGGTCAATTTTCGTCAAAATCGACGAAATCATCGCGATTTGCGAGCCGTTGGGCTTGTTTCGACGCTGAAACGTGTGTGCATTACATTTGGCGCGTAAAGTGCAGTGAAAAGAGCGCTTAAACGTCGAAATATCTCAAACGGGATGGAAATGACGGTCAATTTTCGTCAAAATCGACGAAATCATCGCGATTTGCGAGCCGTTGGGCTTGTTTCGACGCTGAAACGTGTGTGCATTACATTTGGCGCGTAAAGTGCAGTGAAAAGAGCGCTTAAACGTCGAAATATCTCAAACGGGATGGAAATGACGGTCAATTTTCGTCAAAATCGACGAAATCATCGCGATTTGCGAGCCGTTGGGCTTGTTTCGACGCTGAAACGTGTGTGCATTACATTTGGCGCGTAAAGTGCAGTGAAAAGAGCGCTTAAACGTCGAAATATCTCAAACGGGATGGAAATGACGGTCAATTTTCGTCAAAATCGACGAAATCATCGCGATTTGCGAGCCGTTGGGCTTGTTTCGACGCTGAAACGTGTGTGCATTACATTTGGCGCGTAAAGTGCAGTGAAAAGAGCGCTTAAACGTCGAAATATCTCAAACGGGATGGAAATGACGGTCAATTTTCGTCAAAATCGACGAAATCATCGCGATTTGCGAGCCGTTGGGCTTGTTTCGACGCTGAAACGTGTGTGCATTACATTTGGCGCGTAAAGTGCAGTGAAAAGAGCGCTTAAACGTCGAAATATCTCAAACGGGATGGAAATGACGGTCAATTTTCGTCAAAATCGACGAAATCATCGCGATTTGCGAGCCGTTGGGCTTGTTTCGACGCTGAAACGTGTGTGCATTACATTTGGCGCGTAAAGTGCAGTGAAAAGAGCGCTTAAACGTCGAAATATCTCAAACGGGATGGAAATGACGGTCAATTTTCGTCAAAATCGACGAAATCATCGCGATTTGCGAGCCGTTGGGCTTGTTTCGACGCTGAAACGTGTGTGCATTACATTTGGCGCGTAAAGTGCAGTGAAAAGAGCGCTTAAACGTCGAAATATCTCAAACGGGATGGAAATGACGGTCAATTTTCGTCAAAATCGACGAAATCATCGCGATTTGCGAGCCGTTGGGCTTGTTTCGACGCTGAAACGTGTGTGCATTACATTTGGCGCGTAAAGTGCAGTGAAAAGAGCGCTTAAACGTCGAAATATCTCAAACGGGATGGAAATGACGGTCAATTTTCGTCAAAATCGACGAAATCATCGCGATTTGCGAGCCGTTGGGCTTGTTTCGACGCTGAAACGTGTGTGCATTACATTTGGCGCGTAAAGTGCAGTGAAAAGAGCGCTTAAACGTCGAAATATCTCAAACGGGATGGAAATGACGGTCAATTTTCGTCAAAATCGACGAAATCATCGCGATTTGCGAGCCGTTGGGCTTGTTTCGACGCTGAAACGTGTGTGCATTACATTTGGCGCGTAAAGTGCAGTGAAAAGAGCGCTTAAACGTCGAAATATCTCAAACGGGATGGAAATGACGGTCAATTTTCGTCAAAATCGACGAAATCATCGCGATTTGCGAGCCGTTGGGCTTGTTTCGACGCTGAAACGTGTGTGCATTACATTTGGCGCGTAAAGTGCAGTGAAAAGAGCGCTTAAACGTCGAAATATCTCAAACGGGATGGAAATGACGGTCAATTTTCGTCAAAATCGACGAAATCATCGCGATTTGCGAGCCGTTGGGCTTGTTTCGACGCTGAAACGTGTGTGCATTACATTTGGCGCGTAAAGTGCAGTGAAAAGAGCGCTTAAACGTCGAAATATCTCAAACGGGATGGAAATGACGGTCAATTTTCGTCAAAATCGACGAAATCATCGCGATTTGCGAGCCGTTGGGCTTGTTTCGACGCTGAAACGTGTGTGCATTACATTTGGCGCGTAAAGTGCAGTGAAAAGAGCGCTTAAACGTCGAAATATCTCAAACGGGATGGAAATGACGGTCAATTTTCGTCAAAATCGACGAAATCATCGCGATTTGCGAGCCGTTGGGCTTGTTTCGACGCTGAAACGTGTGTGCATTACATTTGGCGCGTAAAGTGCAGTGAAAAGAGCGCTTAAACGTCGAAATATCTCAAACGGGATGGAAATGACGGTCAATTTTCGTCAAAATCGACGAAATCATCGCGATTTGCGAGCCGTTGGGCTTGTTTCGACGCTGAAACGTGTGTGCATTACATTTGGCGCGTAAAGTGCAGTGAAAAGAGCGCTTAAACGTCGAAATATCTCAAACGGGATGGAAATGACGGTCAATTTTCGTCAAAATCGACGAAATCATCGCGATTTGCGAGCCGTTGGGCTTGTTTCGACGCTGAAACGTGTGTGCATTACATTTGGCGCGTAAAGTGCAGTGAAAAGAGCGCTTAAACGTCGAAATATCTCAAACGGGATGGAAATGACGGTCAATTTTCGTCAAAATCGACGAAATCATCGCGATTTGCGAGCCGTTGGGCTTGTTTCGACGCTGAAACGTGTGTGCATTACATTTGGCGCGTAAAGTGCAGTGAAAAGAGCGCTTAAACGTCGAAATATCTCAAACGGGATGGAAATGACGGTCAATTTTCGTCAAAATCGACGAAATCATCGCGATTTGCGAGCGTCCGTTGGGCTTTGTTTCGACGCTGAAACGTGTGCATTACATTTGGCGCGTAAAGTGCAGTGAAAAGAGCGCTTAAACGTCGAAATATCTCAAACGGGATGGAAATGACGGTCAATTTTCGTCAAAATCGACGAAATCATCGCGATTTGCGAGCCGTTGGGCTTGTTTCGACGCTGAAACGT
Source organism: Bombus sylvicola (assembly GCA_019677175.1). Lineage (NCBI taxonomy): Eukaryota > Metazoa > Arthropoda > Insecta > Hymenoptera > Apidae > Bombus > Bombus sylvicola. Next base: position 6,525 of record JACSOB010000307.1, on the reverse strand, counting down.
GTGTGCATTACATTTGGCGCGTAAAGTGCAGTGAAAAGAGCGCTTAAACGTCGAAATATCTCAAACGGGATGGAAATGACGGTCAATTTTCGTCAAAATCGACGAAATCATCGCGATTTGCGAGCCGTTGGGCTTGTTTCGACGCTGAAACGTGTGTGCATTACATTTGGCGCGTAAAGTGCAGTGAAAAGAGCGCTTAAACGTCGAAATATCTCAAACGGGATGGAAATGACGGTCAATTTTCGTCAAAATCGACGAAATCATCGCGATTTGCGAGCCGTTGGGCTTGTTTCGACGCTGAAACGTGTGTGCATTACATTTGGCGCGTAAAGTGCAGTGAAAAGAGCGCTTAAACGTCGAAATATCTCAAACGGGATGGAAATGACGGTCAATTTTCGTCAAAATCGACGAAATCATCGCGATTTGCGAGCCGTTGGGCTTTGTTTCGACGCTGAAACGTGTGCATTACATTTGGCGCGTAAAGTGCAGTGAAAAGAGCGCTTAAACGTCGAAATATCTCAAACGGGATGGAAATGACGGTCAATTTTCGTCACCAAATCGACGAAATCATCGCGATTTGCGAGCCGTTGGGCTTGTTTCGACGCTGAAACGTGTTGCGTTACATTTGGCGCGTAAAGTGCAGTGAAAAGAGCGCTTAAACGTCGAAATATCTCAAACGGGATGGAAATGACGGTCAATTTTCGTCAAAATCGACGAAATCATCGCGATTTGCGAGCCGTTGGGCTTGTTTCGACGCTGAAACGTGTGTGCATTACATTTGGCGCGTAAAGTGCAGTGAAAAGAGCGCTTAAACGTCGAAATATCTCAAACGGGATGGAAATGACGGTCAATTTTCGTCAAAATCGACGAAATCATCGCGATTTGCGAGCCGTTGGGCTTGTTTCGACGCTGAAACGTGTGTGCATTACATTTGGCGCGTAAAGTGCAGTGAAAAGAGCGCTTAAACGTCGAAATATCTCAAACGGGATGGAAATGACGGTCAATTTTCGTCAAAATCGACGAAATCATCGCGATTTGCGAGCCGTTGGGCTTGTTTCGACGCTGAAACGTGTGTGCATTACATTTGGCGCGTAAAGTGCAGTGAAAAGAGCGCTTAAACGTCGAAATATCTCAAACGGGATGGAAATGACGGTCAATTTTCGTCAAAATCGACGAAATCATCGCGATTTGCGAGCCGTTGGGCTTGTTTCGACGCTGAAACGTGTGTGCATTACATTTGGCGCGTAAAGTGCAGTGAAAAGAGCGCTTAAACGTCGAAATATCTCAAACGGGATGGAAATGACGGTCAATTTTCGTCAAAATCGACGAAATCATCGCGATTTGCGAGCCGTTGGGCTTGTTTCGACGCTGAAACGTGTGTGCATTACATTTGGCGCGTAAAGTGCAGTGAAAAGAGCGCTTAAACGTCGAAATATCTCAAACGGGATGGAAATGACGGTCAATTTTCGTCAAAATCGACGAAATCATCGCGATTTGCGAGCCGTTGGGCTTGTTTCGACGCTGAAACGTTTGTGCATTACATTTGGCGCGTAAAGTGCAGTGAAAAGAGCGCTTAAACGTCGAAATATCTCAAACGGGATGGAAATGACGGTCAATTTTCCGTCAAAATCGACGAAATCATCGCGATTTGCGAGCCGTTGGGCTTGTTTCGACGCTGAAACGTGTGTGCATTACATTTGGCGCGTAAAGTGCAGTGAAAAGAGCGCTTAAACGTCGAAATATCTCAAACGGGATGGAAATGACGGTCAATTTTCGTCAAAATCGACGAAATCATCGCGATTTGCGAGCCGTTGGGCTTTTCGACGCTGAAACGTGTGTGCTTACATTTGGCGCGTAAAGTGCAGTGAAAAGAGCGCTTAAACGTCGAAATATCTCAAACGGGATGGAAATGACGGTCCATTTTCGTCAAAATCGACGAAATCATCGCGATTTGCGAGCCGTTGGGCTTGTTTCGACGCTGAAACGTGTGTGCGTTACATTTGGCGCGTAAAGTGCAGTGAAAAGAGCGCTTAAACGTCGAAATATCTCAAACGGGATGGAAATGACGGTCAATTTTCGTCAAAATCGACGAAATCATCGCGATTTGCGAGCCGTTGGGCTTGTTTCGACGCTGAAACGTGGTGCATTACATTTGGCGCGTAAAGTGCAGTGAAAAGAGCGCTTAAACGTCGAAATATCTCAAACGGGATGGAAATGACGGTCAATTTTCGTCAAAATCGACGAAATCATCGCGATTTGCGAGCCGTTGGCCTTGTTTCGACGCTGAAACGTGTGTGCATTGCACTTGGCGCGTAAAGTGCAGTGAAAAGAGCGCTTAAACGTCGAAATATCTCAAACGGGATGGAAATGACGGTCAATTTTCGTCAAAATCGACGAAATCATCGCGATTTGCGAGCCGTTGGGCTTGTTTCGACGCTGAAACGTGTGTGCATTACATTTGGCGCGTAAAGTGCAGTGAAAAGAGCGCTTAAACGTCGAAATATCTCAAACGGGATGGAAATGACGGTCAATTTTCGTCAAAATCGACGAAATCATCGCGATTTGCGAGCCGTTGGGCTTGTTTCGACGCTGAAACGTGTGTGCATTACATTTGGCGCGTAAAGTGCAGTGAAAAGAGCGCTTAAACGTCGAATCCCCAAACGTCCGGATGGAAATGACGGTCAATTTTCGTCAAAATCGACGAAATCATCGCGATTTGCGAGCCGTTGGGCTTGTTTCGACGCTGAAACGTGTGCGCATTACATTTGGCGCGTAAAGTGCAGTGAAAAGAGCGCTTAAACGTCGAAATATCTCAAACGGGATGGAAATGACGGTCAATTTTCGTCAAAATCGACGAAATCATCGCGATTTGCGAGCCGTTGGGCTTGTTTCGACGCTGAAACGTGTGTGCATTACATTTGGCGCGTAAAGTGCAGTGAAAAGAAGCGCTTAAAACGTCGAAATATCTCAAACGGGATGGAAATGACGGTCAATTTTCGTCAAAATCGACGAAATCATCGCGATTTGCGAGCCGTTGGGCTTGTTTCTGACGCTGAAACGTGTGTGCATTACATTTGGCGCGTAAAGTGCAGTGAAAAGAGCGCTTAAACGTCGAAATATCTCAAACGGGATGGAAAATGACGGTCAATTTTCGTCAAAATCGACGAAATCATCGCGATTTGCGAGCCGTTGGGTTTGTTTCGACGCTGAAACGTGTGTGCATTACATTTGGCGCGTAAAGTGCAGTGAAAAGAGCGCTTAAACGTCGAAATATCTCAAACGGGATGGAAATGACGGTCAATTTTCGTCAAAATCGACGAAATCATCGCGATTTGCGAGCCGTTGGCCTTGTTTCGACGCTGAAACGTGTGCGCATTACATTTGGCGCGTAAAGTGCAGTGAAAAGAGCGCTTAAACGTCGAAATATCTCAAACGGGATGGAAATGACGGGCAATTTTCGTCAAAATCGACGAAATCATCGCGATTTGCGAGCCGTTGGGCTTGTTTCGACGCTGAAACGTGTGTGCATTACATTTGGCGCGTAAAGTGCAGTGAAAAGAGCGCTTAAACGTCGAAATATCTCAAACGGGATGGAAATGACGGTCAATTTTCGTCAAAATCGACGAAATCATCGCGATTTGCGAGCCGTTGGTTTGTTTCGACGCTGAAACGTGTGTGCATTACATTTGGCGCGTAAAGTGCAGTGAAAAGAGCGCTTAAACGTCGAAATATCTCAAACGGGATGGAAATGACGGTCAATTTTCGTCAAAATCGACGAAATCATCGCGGATTTGCGAGCCGTTGGGCTTGTTTCGACGCTGAAACGTGTGTGCATTACATTTGGCGCGTAAAGTGCAGTGAAAGAGAGCGCTTAAAACGTCGAAATATCTCAAACGGGATGGAAATGACGGTCAATTTTCGTCAAAATCGACGAAATCATCGCGATTTGCGAGCCGTTGGGCTTGTTTCGACGCTGAAACGTGTGTGCATTACATTTGGCGCGTAAAGTGCAGTGAAAAGAGCGCTTAAACGTCGAAATATCTCCAAACGGGATGGAAATGACGGTCAATTTTCGTCAAAATCGACGAAATCATCGCGATTTGCGAGCCGTTGGGCTTGTTTCGACGCTGAAACGTGTGTGCATTACATTTGGCGCGTAAAGTGCAGTGAAAAGAGCGCTTAAACGTCGAAATATCTCAAACGGGATGGAAATGACGGTCAATTTTCGTCAAAATCACGAAAAAAGGTATTTTCGTCAAAATCGACGAAATCATCGCGATTTGCGAGCCGTTGGGCTTGTTTCGACGCTGAAACGTGTGTGCATTACATTTGGCGCGTAAAGTGCAGTGAAAAGAGCGCTTAAACGTCGAAATATCTCAAACGGGATGGAAATGACGGTCAATTTTCGTCAAAATCGACGAAATCATCGCGATTTGCGAGCCGTTGGGCTTGTTTCGACGCTGAAACGTGTGTGCATTACATTTGGCGCGTAAAGTGCAGTGAAAAGAAAGCCCAAACGTCGAAATATCTCAAACGGGATGGAAATGACGGTCAATTTTCGTCAAAATCGACGAAATCATCGCGATTTGCGAGCCGTTGGGCTTGTTTCGACGCTGAAACGTGTGTGCATTACATTTGGCGCGTAAAGTGCAGTGAAAAGAGCGCTTAAACGTCGAAATATCTCAAACGGGATGGAAATGACGGTCAATTTTCGTCAAAATCGACGAAATCATCGCGATTTGCGAGCCGTTGGGCTTGTTTCGACGCTGAAACGTGTGCATTACATTTGGCGCGTAAAGTGCAGTGAAAAGAGCGCTTAAACGTCGAAATATCTCAAACGGGATGGAAATGACGGTCAATTTTCGTCAAAATCGACGAAATCATCGCGATTTGCGAGCCGTTGGGCTTGTTTCGACGCTGAAACGTGTGTGCATTACATTTGGCGCGTAAAGTGCAGTGAAAAGAGCGCTTAAACGTCGAAATATCTCAAACGGGATGGAAATGACGGTCAATTTTCGTCAAAATCGACGAAATCATCGCGATTTGCGAGCCGTTGGGCTTGTTTCGACGCTGAAACGTGTGTGCATTACATTTGGCGCGTAAAGTGCAGTGAAAAGAGCGCTTAAACGTCGAAATATCTCAAACGGGATGGAAATGACGGTCAATTTTCGTCAAAATCGACGAAATCATCGCGATTTGCGAGCCGTTGGGCTTGTTTCGACGCTGAAACGTGTGTGCATTACATTTGGCGCGTAAAGTGCAGTGAAAAGAGCGCTTAAACGTCGAAATATCTCAAACGGGATGGAAATGACGGTCAATTTTCGTCAAAATCGACGAAATCATCGCGATTTGCGAGCCGTTGGGCTTGTTTCGACGCTGAAACGTGTGTGCATTACATTTGGCGCGTAAAGTGCAGTGAAAAGAGCGCTTAAACGTCGAAATATCTCAAACGGGATGGAAATGACGGTCAATTTTCGTCAAAATCGACGAAATCATCGCGATTTGCGAGCCGTTGGGCTTGTTTCGACGCTGAAACGTGTGTGCATTACATTTGGCGCGTAAAGTGCAGTGAAAAGAGCGCTTAAACGTCGAAATATCTCAAACGGGATGGAAATGACGGTCAATTTTCGTCAAAATCGACGAAATCATCGCGATTTGCGAGCCGTTGGGCTTGTTTCGACGCTGAAACGTGCGTGCATTACATTTGGCGCGTAAAGTGCAGTGAAAAGGGCGCTTAAACGTCGAAATATCTCAAACGGGATGGAAATGACGGTCAATTTTCGTCAAAATCGACGAAATCATCGCGATTTGCGAGCCGTTTGGCTTGTTTCGACGCTGAAACGTGTGTGCATTACATTTGGCGCGTAAAGTGCAGTGAAAAGAGCGCTTAAACGGGATGGAAATGACGGTCAATTTTCGTCAAAATCGACGAAATCATCGCGATTTGCGAGCCGTTGGGCTTGTTTCGACGCTGAAACGTGTGTGCATTACATTTGGCGCGTAAAGTGCAGTGAAAAGAGCGCTTAAACGTCGAAATATCTCAAACGGGATGGAAATGACGGTCAATTTTCGTCAAAATCGACGAAATCATCGCGATTTGCGAGCCGTTGGGCTTGTTTCGACGCTGAAACGTGTGTGCATTACATTTGGCGCGTAAAGTGCAGTGAAAAGAGCGCTTAAACGTCGAAATATCTCAAACGGGATGGAAATGACGGTCAATTTTCGTCAAAATCGACGAAATCATCGCGATTTGCGAGCCGTTGGGCTTGTTTCGACGCTGAAACGTGTGTGCATTACATTTGGCGCGTAAAGTGCAGTGAAAAGAGCGCTTAAACGTCGAAATATCTCAAACGGGATGGAAATGACGGTCAATTTTCGTCAAAATCGACGAAATCATCGCGATTTGCGAGCCGTTGGGCTTGTTTCGACGCTGAAACGTGTGTGCATTACATTTGGCGCGTAAAGTGCAGTGAAAAGAGCGCTTAAACGTCGAAATATCTCAAACGGGATGGAAATGACGGTCAA
>JACSOB010000306.1:0-23902 GCA_019677175.1 Bombus sylvicola | reverse complement strand
TTTCACTGCACTTTACGCGCCAAATGTAATGCACACACGTTTCAGCGTCGAAACAAGCCCAACGGCTCGCAAATCGCGATGATTTCGTCGATTTTGGCGAAAATTGACCGTCATTTCCATCCCGTTTGAGATATTTCGACGTTTAAGCGTTCTTTTCACCGCACTTTACGCGCCAAATGTAATGCACACACGTTTCAGCGTCGAAACAAGCCCAACGGCTCGCAAATCGCGATGATTTCGTCGATTTTGACGAAAATTGACCGTCATTTCCATGCCGTTTGAGATATTTCGACGTTTAAGCGCTCTTTTCACTGCACTTTACGCGCCAAATGTAATGCACACACGTTTCAGCGTCGAAACAAGCCCAACGGCTCGCAAATCGCGATGATTTCGTCGATTTTGACGAAAATTGACCGTCATTTCCATCCCGTTTGAGATATTTCGACGTTTAAGCGCTCTTTTCACTGCACTTTACGCGCCAAATGTAATGCACACACGTTTCAGCGTCGAAACAAGCCCAACGGCTCGCAAATCGCGATGATTTCGTCGATTTTGACGAAAATTGACCGTCATTTCCATCCCGTTTGAGATATTTCGACGTTTAAGCGCTCTTTTCACTGCACTTTACGCGCCAAATGTAATGCACACACGTTTCAGCGTCGAAACAAGCCCAACGGCTCGCAAATCGCGATGATTTCGTCGATTTTGACGAAAATTGACCGTCATTTCCATCCCGTTTGAGATATTTCGACGTTTAAGCGCTCTTTTCACTGCACTTTACGCGCCAAATGTAATGCACACACGTTTCAGCGTCGAAACAAGCCCAACGGCTCGCAAATCGCGATGATTTCGTCGATTTTGACGAAAATTGACCGTCATTTCCATCCCGTTTGAGATATTTCGACGTTTAAGCGCTCTTTTCACTGCACTTTACGCGCCAAATGTAATGCACACACGTTTCAGCGTCGAAACAAGCCCAACGGCTCGCAAATCGCGATGATTTCGTCGATTTTGACGAAAATTGACCGTCATTTCCATCCCGTTTGAGATATTTCGACGTTTAAGCGCTCTTTTCACTGCACTTTACGCGCCAAATGTAATGCACACACGTTTCAGCGTCGAAACAAGCCCAACGGCTCGCAAATCGCGATGATTTCGTCGATTTTGACGAAAATTGACCGTCATTTCCATCCCGTTTGAGATATTTCGACGTTTAAGCGCTCTTTTCACTGCACTTTACGCGCCAAATGTAATGCACACACGTTTCAGCGTCGAAACAAGCCCAACGGCTCGCAAATCGCGATGATTTCGTCGATTTTGACGAAAATTGACCGTCATTTCCATGCCGTTTGAGATATTTCGACGTTTAAGCGTTCTTTTCACCGCATTTACTTTACGCGCCAAATGTAATGCACACACGTTTCAGCGTCGAAACAAGCCCAACGGCTCGCAAATCGCGATGATTTCGTCGATTTTGACGAAAATTGACCGTCATTTCCATCCCGTTTGAGATATTTCGACGTTTAAGCGCTCTTTTCACTGCACTTTACGCGCCAAATGTAATGCACACACGTTTCAGCGTCGAAACAAGCCCAACGGCTCGCAAATCGCGATGATTTCGTCGATTTTGACGAAAATTGACCGTCATTTCCATCCCGTTTGAGATATTTCGACGTTTAAGCGCTCTTTTCACTGCACTTTACGCGCCAAATGTAATGCACACACGTTTCAGCGTCGAAACAAGCCCAACGGCTCGCAAATCGCGATGATTTCGTCGATTTTGACGAAAATTGACCGTCATTTCCATCCCGTTTGAGATATTTCGACGTTTAAGCGCTCTTTTCACTGCACTTTACGCGCCAAATGTAATGCACACACGTTTCAGCGTCGAAACAAGCCCAACGGCTCGCAAATCGCGATGATTTCGTCGATTTTGACGAAAATTGACCGTCATTTCCATCCCGTTTGAGATATTTCGACGTTTAAGCGCTCTTTTCACTGCACTTTACGCGCCAAATGTAATGCACACACGTTTCAGCGTCGAAACAAGCCCAACGGCTCGCAAATCGCGATGATTTCGTCGATTTTGACGAAAATTGACCGTCATTTCCATCCCGTTTGAGATATTTCGACGTTTAAGCGCTCTTTTCACTGCACTTTACGCGCCAAATGTAATGCACACACGTTTCAGCGTCGAAACAAGCCCAACGGCTCGCAAATCGCGATGATTTCGTCGATTTTGACGAAAATTGACCGTCATTTCCATCCCGTTTGAGATATTTCGACGTTTAAGCGCTCTTTTCACTGCACTTTACGCGCCAAATGTAATGCACACACGTTTCAGCGTCGAAACAAGCCCAACGGCTCGCAAATCGCGATGATTTCGTCGATTTTGACGAAAATTGACCGTCATTTCCATCCCGTTTGAGATATTTCGACGTTTAAGCGCTCTTTTCACTGCACTTTACGCGCCAAATGTAATGCACACACGTTTCAGCGTCGAAACAAGCCCAACGGCTCGCAAATCGCGATGATTTCGTCGATTTTGACGAAAATTGACCGTCATTTCCATCCCGTTTGAGATATTTCGACGTTTAAGCGCTCTTTTCACTGCACTTTACGCGCCAAATGTAATGCACACACGTTTCAGCGTCGAAACAAGCCCAACGGCTCGCAAATCGCGATGATTTCGTCGATTTTGACGAAAATTGACCGTCATTTCCATCCCGTTTGAGATATTTCGACGTTTAAGCGCTCTTTTCACTGCACTTTACGCGCCAAATGTAATGCACACACGTTTCAGCGTCGAAACAAGCCCAACGGCTCGCAAATCGCGATGATTTCGTCGATTTTGACGAAAATTGACCGTCATTTCCATCCCGTTTGAGATATTTCGACGTTTAAGCGCTCTTTTCACTGCACTTTACGCGCCAAATGTAATGCACACACGTTTCAGCGTCGAAACAAGCCCAACGGCTCGCAAATCGCGATGATTTCGTCGATTTTGACGAAAATTGACCGTCATTTCCATCCCGTTTGAGATATTTCGACGTTTAAGCGCTCTTTTCACTGCACTTTACGCGCCAAATGTAATGCACACACGTTTCAGCGTCGAAACAAGCCCAACGGCTCGCAAATCGCGATGATTTCGTCGATTTTGACGAAAATTGACCGTCATTTCCATCCCGTTTGAGATATTTCGACGTTTAAGCGCTCTTTTCACTGCACTTTACGCGCCAAATGTAATGCACACACGTTTCAGCGTCGAAACAAGCCCAACGGCTCGCAAATCGCGATGATTTCGTCGATTTTGACGAAAATTGACCGTCATTTCCATCCCGTTTGAGATATTTCGACGTTTAAGCGCTCTTTTCACTGCACTTTACGCGCCAAATGTAATGCACACACGTTTCAGCGTCGAAACAAGCCCAACGGCTCGCAAATCGCGATGATTTCGTCGATTTTGACGAAAATTGACCGTCATTTCCATCCCGTTTGAGATATTTCGACGTTTAAGCGCTCTTTTCACTGCACTTTACGCGCCAAATGTAATGCACACACGTTTCAGCGTCGAAACAAGCCCAACGGCTCGCAAATCGCGATGATTTCGTCGATTTTGACGAAAATTGACCGTCATTTCCATCCCGTTTGAGATATTTTCGACGTTTAAGCGCTCTTTTCACTGCACTTTACGCGCCAAATGTAATGCACACACGTTTCAGCGTCGAAACAAGCCCAACGGCTCGCAAATCGCGATGATTTCGTCGATTTTGACGAAAATTGACCGTCATTTCCATCCCGTTTGAGATATTTCGACGTTTAAGCGCTCTTTTCACTGCACTTTACGCGCCAAATGTAATGCACACACGTTTCAGCGTCGAAACAAGCCCAACGGCTCGCAAATCGCGATGATTTCGTCGATTTTGACGAAAATTGACCGTCATTTCCATCCCGTTTGAGATATTTCGACGTTTAAGCGCTCTTTTCACTGCACTTTACGCGCCAAATGTAATGCACACACGTTTCAGCGTCGAAACAAGCCCAACGGCTCGCAAATCGCGATGATTTCGTCGATTTTGACGAAAATTGACCGTCATTTCCATCCCGTTTGAGATATTTCGACGTTTAAGCGCTCTTTTCACTGCACTTTACGCGCCAAATGTAATGCACACACGTTTCAGCGTCGAAACAAGCCCAACGGCTCGCAAATCGCGATGATTTCGTCGATTTTGACGAAAATTGACCGTCATTTCCATCCCCGTTTGAGATATTTCGACGTTTAAGCGCTCTTTTCACTGCACTTTACGCGCCAAATGTAATGCACACAGTTTCAGCGTCGAAACAAGCCCAACGGCTCGCAAATCGCGATGATTTCGTCGATTTTGACGAAAATTGACCGTCATTTCCATCCCGTTTGAGATATTTCGACGTTTAAGCGCTCTTTTCACTGCACTGCACTTTACGCGCCAAATGTAATGCACACACGTTTCAGCGTCGAAACAAGCCCAACGGCTCGCAAATCGCGATGATTTCGTCGATTTTGACGAAAATTGACCGTCATTTCCATCCCGTTTGAGATATTTCGACGTTTAAGCGCTCTTTTTCACTGCACTTTACGCGCCAAATGTAATGCACACACGTTTCAGCGTCGAAACAAGCCCAACGGCTCGCAAATCGCGATGATTTCGTCGATTTTGACGAAAATTGACCGTCATTTCCATCCCGTTTGAGATATTTCGACGTTTAAGCGCTCTTTTCACTGCACTTTACGCGCCAAATGTAATGCACACAGTTTCAGCGTCGAAACAAACCCAACGGCTCGCAAATCGCGATGATTTCGTCGATTTTGACGAAAATTGACCGTCATTTCCATCCCGTTTGAGATATTTCGACGTTTAAGCGCTCTTTTCACTGCACTTTACGCGCCAAATGTAATGCACACACGTTTCAGCGTCGAAACAAGCCCAACGGCTCGCAAATCGCGATGATTTCGTCGATTTTGACGAAAATTGACCGTCATTTCCATCCCGTTTGAGATATTTCGACGTTTAAGCGCTCTTTTCACTGCACTTTACGCGCCAAATGTAATGCACACACGTTTCAGCGTCGAAACAAGCCCAACGGCTCGCAAATCGCGATGATTTCGTCGATTTTGACGAAAATTGACCGTCATTTCCATCCCGTTTGAGATATTTCGACGTTTAAGCGCTCTTTTCACTGCACTTTACGCGCCAAATGTAATGCACACACGTTTCAGCGTCGAAACAAGCCCAACGGCTCGCAAATCGCGATGATTTCGTCGATTTTGACGAAAATTGACCGTCATTTCCATCCCGTTTGAGATATTTCGACGTTTAAGCGCTCTTTTCACTGCACTTTACGCGCCAAATGTAATGCACACACGTTTCAGCGTCGAAACAAGCCCAACGGCTCGCAAATCGCGATGATTTCGTCGATTTTGACGAAAATTGACCGTCATTTCCATCCCGTTTGAGATATTTCGACGTTTAAGCGCTCTTTTCACTGCACTTTACGCGCCAAATGTAATGCACACACGTTTCAGCGTCGAAACAAGCCCAACGGCTCGCAAATCGCGATGATTTCGTCGATTTTGACGAAAATTGACCGTCATTTCCATCCCGTTTGAGATATTTCGACGTTTAAGCGCTCTTTTCACTGCACTTTACGCGCCAAATGTAATGCACACACGTTTCAGCGTCGAAACAAGCCCAACGGCTCGCAAATCGCGATGATTTCGTCGATTTTGACGAAAATTGACCGTCATTTCCATCCCGTTTGAGATATTTCGACGTTTAAGCGCTCTTTTCACTGCACTTTACGCGCCAAATGTAATGCACACACGTTTCAGCGTCGAAAACAAGCCCAACGGCTCGCAAATCGCGATGATTTCGTCGATTTTGACGAAAATTGACCGTCATTTCCATCCCGTTTGAGATATTTCGACGTTTAAGCGCTCTTTTCACTGCACTTTACGCGCCAAATGTAATGCACACAGTTTCAGCGTCGAAACAAGCCCAACGGCTCGCAAATCGCGATGATTTCGTCGATTTTGACGAAAATTGACCGTCATTTCCATCCCGTTTGAGATATTTCGACGTTTAAGCGCTCTTTTCACTGCACTTTACGCGCCAAATGTAATGCACACGTTTTCAGCGTCGAAACAAGCCCAACGGCTCGCAAATCGCGATGATTTCGTCGATTTTGACGAAAATTGACCGTCATTTTCATCCCGTTTGAGATATTTCGACGTTTAAGCGCTCTTTTCACTCGCTACGTTACGCGCCAAATGTAATGCACACACGTTTCAGCGTCGAAACAAGCCCAACGGCTCGCAAATCGCGATGATTTCGTCGATTTTGACGAAAATTGACCGTCATTTCCATCCCGTTTGAGATATTTCGACGTTTAAGCGCTCTTTTCACTGCACTTTACGCGCCAAATGTAATGCACACACGTTTCAGCGTCGAAACAAGCCCAACGGCTCCGCAAATCGCGATGATTTCGTCGATTTTGAAGAAATTGACCGTGATTTCCATCCCGTTTGAGGAATATTTCGACGTTTAAGCGCTCTTTTCACTGCACTTTACGCGCCAAATGTAATGCACACGTTTCAGCGTCGAAACAAGCCCAACGGCTCGCAAATCGCGATGATTTCGTCGATTTTGACGAAAATTGACCGTCATTTCCATCCCGTTTGAGATATTTCGACGTTTAAGCGCTCTTTTCACTGCACTTTACGCGCCAAATGTAATGCACACAGTTTCAGCGTCAGAAACAAGCCCAACGGCTCGCAAATCGCGATGATTTCGTCGATTTTGACGAAAATTGACCGTCATTTCCATGCCGTTTGAGATATTTCGACGTTTAAGCGCTCTTTTCACTGCACTTTACGCGCCAAATGTAATGCACACACGTTTCAGCGTCGAAACAAGCCCAACGGCTCGCAAATCGCGATGATTTCGTCGATTTTGACGAAAATTGACCGTCATTTCCATCCCGTTTGAGATATTTCGACGTTTAAGCGCTCTTTTCACTGCACTTTACGCGCCAAATGTAATGCACACACGTTTCAGCGTCGAAACAAGCCCAACGGCTCGCAAATCGCGATGATTTCGTCGATTTTGACGAAAATTGACCGTCATTTCCATCCCGTTTGAGATATTTCGACGTTTAAGCGCTCTTTTCACTGCACTTTACGCGCCAAATGTAATGCACACACGTTTCAGCGTCGAAACAAGCCCAACGGCTCGCAAATCGCGATGATTTCGTCGATTTTGACGAAAATTGACCGTCATTTCCATCCCGTTTGAGATATTTCGACGTTTAAGCGCTCTTTTCACTGCACTTTACGCGCCAAATGTAATGCACACACGTTTCAGCGTCGAAACAAGCCCCAACGGCTCGCAAATCGCGATGATTTCGTCGATTTTGACGAAAATTGACCGTCATTTCCATCCCGTTTGAGATATTTCGACGTTTAAGCGCTCTTTTCACTGCGCTTTACGCGCCAAATGTAATGCACACACGTTTCAGCGTCGAAACAAGCCCAACGGCTCGCAAATCGCGATGATTTCGTCGATTTTGACGAAAATTGACCGTCATTTCCATCCCGTTTGAGATATTTCGACGTTTAAGCGCTCTTTTCACTGCACTTTACGCGCCAAATGTAATGCACACACGTTTCAGCGTCGAAACAAGCCCAACGGCTCGCAAATCGCGATGATTTCGTCGATTTTGACGAAAATTGACCGTCATTTCCATCCCGTTTGAGATATTTCGACGTTTAAGCGCTCTTTTCACTGCACTTTACGCGCCAAATGTAATGCACACAGTTTCAGCGTCGAAACAAGCCCAACGGCTCGCAAATCGCGATGATTTCGTCGATTTTGACGAAAATTGACCGTCATTTCCATCCCGTTTGAGATATTTCGACGTTTAAGCGCTCTTTTCACTGCACTTTACGCGCCAAATGTAATGCACACACGTTTCAGCGTCGAAACAAGCCCAACGGCTCGCAAATCGCGATGATTTCGTCGATTTTGACGAAAATTGACCGTCATTTCCATCCCGTTTGAGATATTTCGACGTTTAAGCGCTCTTTTCACTGCACTTTACGCGCCAAATGTAATGCACACACGTTTCAGCGTCGAAACAAGCCCAACGGCTCGCAAATCGCGATGATTTCGTCGATTTTGACGAAAATTGACCGTCATTTCCATCCCGTTTGAGATATTTCGACGTTTAAGCGCTCTTTTCACTGCACTTTACGCGCCAAATGTAATGCACACACGTTTCAGCGTCGAAACAAGCCCAACGGCTCGCAAATCGCGATGATTTCGTCGATTTTGACGAAAATTGACCGTCATTTCCATCCCGTTTGAGATATTTCGACGTTTAAGCGCTCTTTTCACTGCACTTTACGCGCCAAATGTAATGCACACACGTTTCAGCGTCGAAACAAGCCCAACGGCTCGCAAATCGCGATGATTTCGTCGATTTTGACGAAAATTGACCGTCATTTCCATCCCGTTTGAGATATTTCGACGTTTAAGCGCTCTTTTCACTGCACTTTACGCGCCAAATGTAATGCACACAGTTTCAGCGTCGAAAACAAGCCCAACGGCTCGCAAATCGCGATGATTTCGTCGATTTTGACGAAAATTGACCGTCATTTCCATCCCGTTTGAGATATTTCGACGTTTAAGCGCTCTTTTCACTGCACTTTACGCGCCAAATGTAATGCACACACGTTTCAGCGTCGAAACAAGCCCAACGGCTCGCAAATCGCGATGATTTCGTCGATTTTGACGAAAATTGACCGTCATTTCCATCCCGTTTGAGATATTTCGACGTTTAAGCGCTCTTTTCACTGCACTTTACGCGCCAAATGTAATGCACACACGTTTCAGCGTCGAAACAAGCCCAACGGCTCGCAAATCGCGATGATTTCGTCGATTTTGACGAAAATTGACCGTCATTTCCATCCCGTTTGAGATATTTCGACGTTTAAGCGCTCTTTTCACTGCACTTTACGCGCCAAATGTAATGCACACACGTTTCAGCGTCGAAACAAGCCCAACGGCTCGCAAATCGCGATGATTTCGTCGATTTTGACGAAAATTGACCGTCATTTCCATCCCGTTTGAGATATTTCGACGTTTAAGCGCTCTTTTCACTGCACTTTACGCGCCAAATGTAATGCACACACGTTTCAGCGTCGAAACAAGCCCAACGGCTCGCAAATCGCGATGATTTCGTCGATTTTGACGAAAATTGACCGTCATTTCCATCCCGTTTGAGATATTTCGACGTTTAAGCGCTCTTTTCACTGCACTTTACGCGCCAAATGTAATGCACACACGTTTCAGCGTCGAAACAAGCCCAACGGCTCGCAAATCGCGATGATTTCGTCGATTTTGACGAAAATTGACCGTCATTTCCATCCCGTTTGAGATATTTCGACGTTTAAGCGCTCTTTTCACTGCACTTTACGCGCCAAATGTAATGCACACACGTTTCAGCGTCGAAACAAGCCCAACGGCTCGCAAATCGCGATGATTTCGTCGATTTTGACGAAAATTGACCGTCATTTCCATCCCGTTTGAGATATTTCGACGTTTAAGCGCTCTTTTCACTGCACTTTACGCGCCAAATGTAATGCACACACGTTTCAGCGTCGAAACAAGCCCAACGGCTCGCAAATCGCGATGATTTCGTCGATTTTGACGAAAATTGACCGTCATTTCCATCCCGTTTGAGATATTTCGACGTTTAAGCGCTCTTTTCACTGCACTTTACGCGCCAAATGTAATGCACACACGTTTCAGCGTCGAAACAAGCCCAACGGCTCGCAAATCGCGATGATTTCGTCGATTTTGACGAAAATTGACCGTCATTTCCATCCCGTTTGAGATATTTCGACGTTTAAGCGCTCTTTTCACTGCACTTTACGCGCCAAATGTAATGCACACAGTTTCAGCGTCGAAACAAGCCCAACGGCTCGCAAATCGCGATGATTTCGTCGATTTTGACGAAAATTGACCGTCATTTCCATCCCGTTTGAGATATTTCGACGTTTAAGCGCTCTTTTCACTGCACTTTACGCGCCAAATGTAATGCACACACGTTTCAGCGTCGAAACAAGCCCAACGGCTCGCAAATCGCGATGATTTCGTCGATTTTGACGAAAATTGACCGTCATTTCCATCCCGTTTGAGATATTTCGACGTTTAAGCGCTCTTTTCACTGCACTTTACGCGCCAAATGTAATGCACACACGTTTCAGCGTCGAAACAAGCCCAACGGCTCGCAAATCGCGATGATTTCGTCGATTTTGACGAAAATTGACCGTCATTTCCATCCCGTTTGAGATATTTCGACGTTTAAGCGCTCTTTTCACTGCACTTTACGCGCCAAATGTAATGCACACACGTTTCAGCGTCGAAACAAGCCCAACGGCTCGCAAATCGCGATGATTTCGTCGATTTTGACGAAAATTGACCGTCATTTCCATCCCGTTTGAGATATTTCGACGTTTAAGCGCTCTTTTCACTGCACTTTACGCGCCAAATGTAATGCACACACGTTTCAGCGTCGAAACAAGCCCAACGGCTCGCAAATCGCGATGATTTCGTCGATTTTGACGAAAATTGACCGTCATTTCCATCCCGTTTGAGATATTTCGACGTTTAAGCGCTCTTTTCACACTGCACTTTACGCGCCAAATGTAATGCACACACGTTTCAGCGTCGAAACAAGCCCAACGGCTCGCAAATCGCGATGATTTCGTCGATTTTGACGAAAATTGACCGTCATTTCCATCCCGTTTGAGATATTTCGACGTTTAAGCGCTCTTTTCACTGCACTTTACGCGCCAAATGTAATGCACACACGTTTCAGCGTCGAAACAAGCCCAACGGCTCGCAAATCGCGATGATTTCGTCGATTTTGACGAAAATTGACCGTCATTTCCATCCCGTTTGAGATATTTCGACGTTTAAGCGCTCTTTTCACTGCACTTTACGCGCCAAATGTAATGCACACACGTTTCAGCGTCGAAACAAGCCCAACGGCTCGCAAATCGCGATGATTTCGTCGATTTTGACGAAAATTGACCGTCATTTCCATCCCGTTTGAGATATTTCGACGTTTAAGCGCTCTTTTCACTGCACTTTACGCGCCAAATGTAATGCACACACGTTTCAGCGTCGAAACAAGCCCAACGGCTCGCAAATCGCGATGATTTCGTCGATTTTGACGAAAATTGACCGTCATTTCCATCCCGTTTGAGATATTTCGACGTTTAAGCGCTCTTTTCACTGCACTTTACGCGCCAAATGTAATGCACACACGTTTCAGCGTCGAAACAAGCCCAACGGCTCGCAAATCGCGATGATTTCGTCGATTTTGACGAAAATTGACCGTCATTTCCATCCCGTTTGAGATATTTCGACGTTTAAGCGCTCTTTTCACTGCACTTTACGCGCCAAATGTAATGCACACACGTTTCAGCGTCGAAACAAGCCCAACGGCTCGCAAATCGCGATGATTTCGTCGATTTTGACGAAAATTGACCGTCATTTCCATCCCGTTTGAGATATTTCGACGTTTAAGCGCTCTTTTCACTGCACTTTACGCGCCAAATGTAATGCACACACGTTTCAGCGTCGAAACAAGCCCAACGGCTCGCAAATCGCGATGATTTCGTCGATTTTGACGAAAATTGACCGTCATTTCCATCCCGTTTGAGATATTTCGACGTTTAAGCGCTCTTTTCACTGCACTTTACGCGCCAAATGTAATGCACACACGTTTCAGCGTCGAAACAAGCCCAACGGCTCGCAAATCGCGATGATTTCGTCGATTTTGACGAAAATTGACCGTCATTTCCATCCCGTTTGAGATATTTCGACGTTTAAGCGCTCTTTTCACTGCACTTTACGCGCCAAATGTAATGCACACACGTTTCAGCGTCGAAACAAGCCCAACGGCTCGCAAATCGCGATGATTTCGTCGATTTTGACGAAAATTGACCGTCATTTCCATCCCGTTTGAGATATTTCGACGTTTAAGCGCTCTTTTCACTGCACTTTACGCGCCAAATGTAATGCACACACGTTTCAGCGTCGAAACAAGCCCAACGGCTCGCAAATCGCGATGATTTCGTCGATTTTGACGAAAATTGACCGTCATTTCCATCCCGTTTGAGATATTTCGACGTTTAAGCGCTCTTTTTCACTGCACTTTACGCGCCAAATGTAATGCACACACGTTTCAGCGTCGAAACAAGCCCAACGGCTCGCAAATCGCGATGATTTCGTCGATTTTGACGAAAATTGACCGTCATTTTCCATCCCGTTTGAGATATTTCGACGTTTAAGCGCTCTTTTCACTGCACTTTACGCGCCAAATGTAATGCACACACGTTTCAGCGTCGAAACAAGCCCAACGGCTCGCAAATCGCGATGATTTCGTCGATTTTGACGAAAATTGACCGTCATTTCCATCCCGTTTGAGATATTTCGACGTTTAAGCGCTCTTTTCACTGCACTTTACGCGCCAAATGTAATGCACACACGTTTCAGCGTCGAAACAAGCCCAACGGCTCGCAAATCGCGATGATTTCGTCGATTTTGACGAAAATTGACCGTCATTTCCATCCCGTTTGAGATATTTCGACGTTTAAGCGCTCTTTTCACTGCACTTTACGCGCCAAATGTAATGCACACACGTTTCAGCGTCGAAACAAGCCCAACGGCTCGCAAATCCGCGATGATTTCGTCGATTTTGACGAAAATTGACCGTCATTTCCATCCCGTTTGAGATATTTCGACGTTTAAGCGCTCTTTTCACTGCACTTTACGCGCCAAATGTAATGCACACACGTTTCAGCGTCGAAACAAGCCCAACGGCTCGCAAATCGCGATGATTTCGTCGATTTTGACGAAAATTGACCGTCATTTCCATCCCGTTTGAGATATTTCGACGTTTAAGCGCTCTTTTCACTGCACTTTACGCGCCAAATGTAATGCACACACGTTTCAGCGTCGAAACAAGCCCAACGGCTCGCAAATCGCGATGATTTCGTCGATTTTGACGAAAATTGACCGTCATTTCCATCCCGTTTGAGATATTTCGACGTTTAAGCGCTCTTTTCACTGCACTTTACGCGCCAAATGTAATGCACACACGTTTCAGCGTCGAAACAAGCCCAACGGCTCGCAAATCGCGATGATTTCGTCGATTTTGACGAAAATTGACCGTCATTTCCATCCCGTTTGAGATATTTCGACGTTTAAGCGCTCTTTTCACTGCACTTTACGCGCCAAATGTAATGCACACACGTTTCAGCGTCGAAACAAGCCCCAACGGCTCGCAAATCGCGATGATTTCGTCGATTTTGACGAAAATTGACCGTCATTTCCATCCCGTTTGAGATATTTCGACGTTTAAGCGCTCTTTTCACTGCACTTTACGCGCCAAATGTAATGCACACACGTTTCAGCGTCGAAACAAGCCCAACGGCTCGCAAATCGCGATGATTTCGTCGATTTTGACGAAAATTGACCGTCATTTCCATCCCGTTTGAGATATTTCGACGTTTAAGCGCTCTTTTTCACTGCACTTTACGCGCCAAATGTAATGCACACACGTTTCAGCGTCGAAACAAGCCCAACGGCTCGCAAATCGCGATGATTTCGTCGATTTTGACGAAAATTGACCGTCATTTCCATCCCGTTTGAGATATTTCGACGTTTAAGCGCTCTTTTCACTGCACTTTACGCGCCAAATGTAATGCACACACGTTTCAGCGTCGAAACAAGCCAACGGCTCGTAAATCGCGATGATTTCGTCGATTTTGACGAAAATTGACCGTCATTTCCATCCCGTTTGAGATATTTCGACGTTTAAGCGCTCTTTTCACTGCACTTTACGCGCCAAATGTAATGCACACACGTTTCAGCGTCGAAACAAGCCCAACGGCTCGCAAATCGCGATGATTTCGTCGATTTTGACGAAAATTGACCCGTCATTTCCATCCCGTTTGAGATATTTCGACGTTTAAGCGCTCTTTTCACTGCACTTTACGCGCCAAATGTAATGCACACACGTTTCAGCGTCGAAACAAGCCCCAACGGCTCGCAAATCGCGATGATTTCGTCGATTTTGACGAAAATTGACCGTCATTTCCATCCCGTTTGAGATACTTCGACGTTTGAGCGCTCTTTCCCACTGCACTCTACGCGCCAAATGTGCGCAGCACACGTTTCAGCGTCGAAGCAAGCCCAACGGCCCAAATCGCGATATTTCGTCGATTTTTGAAGAAAATTGACCATCATTTCCATCCCGTTTGAGATATTTCTGACGTTTAAGCGCTCTCTTTTCACTGCACTTTACGCGCCAAATGTAATGCACCACGTCAAGCGTCGAAATAAAGTCGCAACGGCCGAGTATGGCGATGATTTCGTCGATTTTGACGAAAATCGGCCGTCATTTCCATCCCGCTTGAGATATTTCGACGTTTATGCGCTCTCTTTCACTGCACTTTACGCGACAAATGTAATGCACACCGTTTCAGCGTCAAGCCAGCCTAACGGCTCGTAAATCGTTTTCCGTCGATTTTGCCGAAAATTGACCGTCATTTCCATCCCGTTTGAGATATTTCGACGGTTTTAAGCGCTCTTTTTCACTCGCTCTTTTCGCGCCAAATTACGCACACAACGCGTCGAAACAACCGCAACGGCTCGCAAATCGCGATGATTTCGTCGATTTTTGACGAAAATGGACCGTCATTTCCATCCCGTTTGAGATATTTCGACGTTTAAGCGCTTCTTTTCACCTGCACTTTTCGCGCCAAGTCAATGCGCACACGTTTCAGCGTCGAAAACGAGCTCCAACGGCTCTAGCAAATCGGCCGATTTCGTCGTTTTTTGAAGAAAATCCCAGACTCGTCATTTTCCATCCCCCGTTTTGGATATTTCTGGACGTTTGGAAGCAACTGCTGCGCGAGCCATGCCCGTTTCAGCGTTCACAGCCCCTTCTTTATTTGTATTTTGAGGTGGGTATGTTTGTATTTCTGGCTTTTTCACCCTTCCACACTTTACGCGCCAAATGTAATGACACACGTTTCAGTGTCGAAACAAGCCCACGGCTCGTAAATCGCGATGACTACGTCGATTTTGACGAAAATAGACCTCATTTCCATCCCGTTTGAGATATTTCGAGCTGTTTGCGCTCCTTTCACTGCACTTTACGCGCCAAATGTAATGCAAACGCGCTCAGTACAACATTCCAACGGCACGCAAATCGCGATGATTTCGTCGATTTTGACGAAATTTGACCGTCATTTCCATCCCGTTTGAGATAATTTCTTTAGACGTTTAAGGGAATACTTCTCAATTGCACTTTTCGCGCGCCAAATGTACCATGAGCACACGTTTCATAGTCGAAACAAGCCCAATGGCGGCAAACGTCGATGACTCCGTCGATTTTTGACGAAAATTGACCGTCATTTCCATCCCGTTTGAGAGATCTTTCGACGTTTAAGCGCTCTTTTCACGCGTACCCTTTACGCGCCAAATGTAATGCACATTGCACCGCGCTCGAAAACAGTTCAACGGCACAAATCGCGATAGATTTCGTCGATTTTGACGAAATTAACCGTCATTTTCCATCCCGTTTGAGATACTGTCGACGTTGAAGCGCCTTCTTTTCACTGCACTCTGCGCTCAAAGTATATGTAATGCACACACACGTTTCAGCGCTCGAAACAAGCCAACCTTGCAAATCGCGATGATTTCGTCGATTTTGACCAAAATTGACCGTCATTTCCATCCCCGTTCGAGATATTTCGACGTTTAAGCGCTCTTTTCACTTGCACTTTACGCGCCAAAATGTGTAATGCGCACACGTTTCAGAGTCGAAACAAGCCTTCCACCGCTCGCAAATCGCGATGATTTCGTCGATTTTGACGAAAATTGACCGTCATTTCCTATATCCCAGTTTGAGATATTTCGAATGTTTAAGCGCTTATCTTTTCACTGCACTTTACGCGCCAAATGTAATGCAAACGCGTGCGTCAGCACGTCGAAACAAGCTTCAGTGGCCTCGCAAATCGCGATGACTTCGTCATTTGCACGAAAAATTGACCGTCATTTTATCCCGTTCTGAGAGGTTTCGCGTTTACGGCGCTCTTTTCACTGCACCCTCTACGCGCCAAATGTAATGCAATAATACGCGTTTCAGCGTCGAAACAAGCCCAACGGCTCCAAATCGCGATGATTTCGTCGATTTTGACGAAAAATCGACCAAAGTCGTATTTCTATCCGCCGTTTGGCGGGAGAAATATTTCAACGTTTAAGCGCTCTTTTCACTGCACTTTACGCGCCAAAATGTAATGCACAGTTCGCGTCGAAACAAGCGCCAACGGCTCCCGTCAAATTCGCGCAAGATTTCCGATTTTGACGAAGTATCGACCGTCATTTCCATCCCGTTTGAGCCATATTTCTGACGTTTAAGCGCTCTTTTCACTGCACCTTTACGCGCCAAATGTAATGCACACACACGTTTCAGCGTCGAAACAAAGCCCAAGCAGCAAATCCGCGATGACAGTCGATTTTGACGAAAATCGACCGTCATTTCCATCCGTTTGAGATATTTAAGTTTAACGCTTTTTACTGCACTTACGCCCAAATTGTAATCAACACGCGCTTCAGCGCGTAACAAGCCCAACGGCCGCAATCGCTATTTCGTCGATTTTGACGAAATTACCGTTCTTTCATCCCGTTTCAGATATTTCGACGTTGAAGCGCTCTTTTCACGCACGCGACGCGCTCAATGAATGAGCACCACACGTTTCAGAGTCGAAGCCAGTCCCAACGGCTCGCAAGTCGCGCGATTTCGTCGATTTAGACGAAAATTGACCGTCATTTCCATCCCGTTTTGAGATAGATTTCGATTTAAGGCTCTTTTCACTGCATTTTGCCGCGCCAAATATAATGCAACGTGTTTCAGCGTCAAAAGCCCAACGGCTCTCAAATCGCGATGACTTCGTCGATTTCATCGAAAATTGACCGTCATTTCCATCCCGTTTGAGACACCCGCTTTAAGCGCTCTCTTTTCACTGCCTCTACGGCGCCAAATGGAATGCACAAGTTTCAGCGTCGAAACAAACCCAACGGCTTGCAAATCGCGACATAATTTCGTCGATTTTGACGAAAATCGACTTCCCGTCGTTTTCCATCCCGTTTGAGATATTTTCCTGACGTTTAAGCCTGCGCTTTAAGCGAATGAGGAAAATACCTGCACGTTTCGGCGTCGAGTAGGCGACAAACGGTCGATATAACAGGTCTTGACCGAGTCACGGTCATTTCCGTCGGTTTGAGCTGGAGCGTTTCTAGCGCTCTTTCACTGCACTGCGCCAAATGTAATGCGTTTCGGCGTCGAAGCTGCCCAACTTGACTCATGGAAATCCGTTAACTGGGTCATTTTGACAAATGACCTCTTTCAAAATCCGTTTGAGATATTTCAGACGTTGAAGCGCTCTTTCTACTTTGCAAATCCATGCACGTTTCGTGAAACAAGCCCAGCGGCTCCAATCCTTTTTTATTTCACCTTTGAGATTTCACTTTTAGTAACTGCTGCTTTTGCAGCTAAATGTAATGCACACGTTTCAGCGTCGATGCAAGCCCAGCGACAAGCGAAATCACGATGATTACGTCTGACAAATACCTATTTCCCATCCCGTTTTGAGATATTTCGACGTTTAAGGGCTCTTTTCACTGCTACTTTACGCGACAAATGTAATGCACACACGTTTTCGCGTCGAAACGACAAAGCCAACGGCTCCAATCCATGATTTCTCATTTTGACAAAATTGACCTCATTTGCATCCCGTTTGAGATATTTCGACGTTTAAACGCTCTTTTCACTGCTACCCCAAATGTAATGCACACCATTTCAGCATCGAAACAAGCCCACCACCAATCCATATTGAGATTTCTCATTTTGACGAAAATCCCTCTTCCTCCATTTGAAATATTACGACGTTTAAAGCGCTCTTTTCACTGCGCTACACGCGACAAATGTAATAATGCACACGCGTTTTCAGAGTCAAACAAGACCAACGGTAAATCCGATGATTTCTCGTGACAAATTTGACTCATTTCCATCCGTTTGAGATATTTCGACCGTTTAAGCGCTGCAACAAATGTAATACAACACGTTTTCAGCGTCAAGCCCGCTTAACCTCGTATTTCTCATTTTGACCACCTCATTCCATGCCTTTGGCGGGATATTTCGACGTTTAAGGGCTCTTTCACTACCCCAAATGTATACACGTTTCAGCGTCAGAAACAAAGCCAACCCTAATCCTTATTTCTCATTTTGACAAAAATTGACCTCATTCCATCCGTTTGAAGCTATTTCGACGTTTGCCTCACTCACTTTACGCCCAAATGTAATACACACACGTTTCAGCGTCAAGCCGCTAACCTCCCAAATCACGACTGCCCGTCTGTGTGTGACTATTACCTCTCCATCCGTTTGAGATATTTCGACGTTTTAAGCGCTCTTTCACTGCGCACGCCCAAATGTAATGCACACACGTTTCAGCGTCGGTCAGTAACAATCATAAATCACGATTTCTCATTTTGACAAAATTGACCCATCCACGTTTGAGATATTTCGACGTTTGCAGCGCTCTTTCACTACTTGCGCCCAAATGCCAATGCACACGTTTTCAGCGATCAAACAAGTACCACGCAAATCGCGATGATTTCTCGGTGACGAAAATTGACCTCATTTCCATCCCGTTTGAGATATTTCGACGTTTTAAGCGCTCTTTCACTGCACTCTACGCGACAAATGTAATGCACACGTTTCAGCGTAGTAGTAACGGCTCCGCCACATCGCGATGATTTTCTCGATTTTGACCCAGCGTGACCTCATTTTCCATCCCGTTTTGAGATATTTCGACGTTTAAGCGCGCTGCTTTCACTACACTGTACGCCCCTTTCACACACGTTTCAGCTCAAACAAGCCCAGCGGCTCCAAATCCATGATTTCTCATTTTGACAAAGATTGACCTCATTTCATCGTTTGAGAGTATTTCGACGTTTAAGCGCTCTTTCCACTCACTTTACCAATGTAATGCACACCGTTTCAGCTCAAACCAGCCCCGTCCATCCCTATTTCGTGCATTTTGACAAATACATTTCTCCTTGCAATTCATTAACCTCTTTCACTACACTTTACCCCAAATGTAATCACACACGTTTCAGCTCAAGCACCCAACCGCTCATAAATCGCATGATTTCTCATTTTGACGAAAATTGACCTCATTTCCATCCCGTCTTGGGATATTTCGACGTTTGAGCGCTCTTTTCACTGCCTTTCGCCCTGTATCACACGTTTCACTCAAACAACCCCAACGCTCGCAAATCACGATGATTTCTCATTTTATGAATCACCTCATTTTCTCCCGTTTAGTATTTCGACTTTAAGCGCTCTCTTTCACTGCACTTTACGCCCAAATGTCATCCCCGTTTTCAGCGTCCAAACAGCCCCAACGCTCCAAATCATATATGATTTCTCATTTTGACAAATTACCTCATTTCCATCCGTTTGGAGATAAATACCACGTTTAAGCCCCTTTTCACCACGTTACCCAAATGTAATGCACACACGTTTCAGCTCGAAACAAGCCACCGCTCCAATCCATGATTTCTCATTTGGAAAAATCACCTCATTTCCTCCCTTTGAGATATTTCACTTTAAGCCTCTTTTCACTGCCTTTACGCCCATGTATGCCACGTTTCAGCGTAAACAAGCCAACGCTCGCAAATCGCATGATTTCTCGTAACTAGTCACCTCATTTCCATCCCGTTTGAATATTTCACGTTTAGGCCTCTTTTCACTCCATTTACGCCAAACATCACAACTTTTCACTCAAACAAACTCACCTCTGCAAATCCATGATTTCTCATTTTGACAAAATTGACCTCATTTCCATCCCGTTTGAGATGTTTTCGACGTTTAAGCTCTCTTTTCACTGCCATACTGTAATGCACATGTTTCAGCGTCAAACAAGTCCAACGCTCCACCCAAATCATATTTCTCATTTTGACAAAATTGACCATCATTTTCTCCGTTTGAATATTTCGACGATTTTAAGCGCTCTTTTCACTGCGCTTTGCACGCGCCCTATGTAATGCACATCGTTCAAGCGTCAAACAAATCCCAACACTCGCAAATCGCATGATTTCTCATTTTGACGAAAATTACGACCTCATTTCCTCCCGTTTGAGATATTTTCGACGTTTAAGCACTCTTTTCACTGCCACGTTACGCCCAAATGTAATGCACAAATTTCAGCTCAAACACCCCCAACGCTCACAAATCACCGATGATTTCTCATTTTTACGAAAGTCGACCATCATTTCCATCCGTTTGAGATATTTCGACGTTTAAGCGCTCTTTTCACTGCACTTTACGCGCCAAATGCATCCACCGTCAGCTAAAACAACCCAACATGCAATCGATGATTTTCATTTTGATAAAAATTGACCTCATTTTCATCCCGTTTGAGATATTTCGACGTTTAGGCGCTCTTTTCACTACACGTGCACGCGCTGAAATGTCAATGCACACATGTTTCAGCGTCGAGACAACCCAACGGCTCCGCCAATCGCGATGATTTCTCGATTTTGACGAAAAGAGGCGTCATATCATTCATCCGTTTGGAGATATTTCGACGTTGTTACAAGCGCTCTTTCACTGCACGTTACGCCTAAATGTCAATGCACACACGTTTCAGCGTCGCAACTAGCTCAACGGCTCGCAAATCGCGATGATTTCTATCATTTTGATGAAAATAGACCATCATTTCCATCCCGTTTGAGATATTTTCGACTTTTAAGCGCTCTTTTCACTGCACTTTACGCGCAAATGTAATGCACACACGTTTCAGCGTCGAAGCAAGCCCAACGGCTCGCCAAATCACGATGATTTCGTCATTTTGACGAAAATTGACCGTCATTTCCATCCCGTTTGAGATATTTCGACGTTTAAGCGCTCTTTTCACTGCACTTTACGCGCCAAATGTAATGCACACACGTTTCAGCGTCGAAACAAGCCCAACGGCTCGCAAATCGCGATGATTTCGTCGATTTTGACGAAAATTGACCGTCATTTCCATCCCGTTTGGAGATATTTCGACGTTTAAGCGCTCTTTTCACTGCACTTTACGCGCCAAATGTAATGCACACACGTTTCAGCGTCGAAGCAAGGCCCAACGGCTCGCAAATCGCGATGATTTCATCGATTTTGACGAAAATTGACCGTCATTTCCATCCCGTTTGAGATATTTCGACGTTTAAGCGCTCTTTCACTGCACTTTACGCGCCAAATGTAATGCACACACGTTTCAGCGTCGAAACAAATCCAACGGCTCGCAAATCGCGATGATTTCGTCGATTTTGACGAAAATTGACCGTCATTTTCATCCCGTTTGAGATATTTCGACGTTTAAGCGCTCTTTTCACTGCACTTTACGCGCCAAATGTAATGCACACGTTTCAGCGTCGAAACAAGCCCAACGGCTCGCAAATCGCGATGATTTCGTCATTTTGACAAAATTGACCTCATTTCCATCCCGTTTGAGATATTTCGACGTTTAAGCGCTCTTTTCACTGCACTTTACGCGCCAAATGTAATGCACACACGTTTCAGCGTCGAAACAAACCCAACGGCTCGCAAATCACGATGATTTCGTCGATTTTGACGGAAATCGACCGTCATTTCCATCCCGTTTGAGGATATTTCGACGTTTAAGCGCTCTTTTCACTGCACTTTACGCGCCAAATGTCAATGCACACGTTTCAGCGTCGAAACAAACCCAACGGCTCGCAAATCGCGATGATTTCGTCGATTTTGACGAAAATTGACCGTCATTTCCATCCCGTTTGAGATATTTCGACGTTTAAGCGCTCTTTTCACTGCACTTTACGCGCCAAATGTAATGCACACCGTTTCAGCGTCGAAACAAGCCCAGCGGCTCGCAAATCGCGATGATTTCGTCGATTTTGACGAAAATTGACCGTCATTTCCATCCCGTTTGAGATATTTCGACGTTTAAGCGCTCTTTTCACTGCACTTTACGCGCCAAATGTAATGCACACACGTTTTAGCGTCGAAACAAACCCAACGGCTCGCAAATCACGATGATTTCGTCGGTTTTGACGAAAATTGACCGTCATTTCCATCCCGTTTGAGATATTTCGACGTTTAAGCGCTCTTTTCACTGCACTTTACGCGCCAAATGTAATGCACACACGTTTCAGCGTCGAAACAAGCCCAACGGCTCGCAAATCACGATGATTTCGTCGGTTTTGACGAAAATTGACCATCATTTCCATCCCGTTTGAGATATTTCGACGTTTAAGCGCTCTTTTCACTGCACTTTACGCGCCAAATGTCAATGCACACACGTTTCAGCGTCGAAACAAACCCAACGGCTCGCAAATCGCGATGATTTCGTCGGTTTTGACGAAAATTGACCATCATTTCCATCCGGTTTGAGATATTTCGAGTTTAAGCGCTCTTTTCACTGCACTTTACGCGCCAAACGTTTCAGCGTCGAAACAAGCCCAACGGCTCGCAAATCACGATGATTTCGTCGATTTTGACGAAAATTGACCATCATTTCCATCCCGTTTGAGATATTTCGACGTTTAAGCGCTCTTTTCACTGCACTTTACGCGCCAAATGTAATGCACACACGTTTCAGCGTCGAAACAAACCCAACGGCTCGCAAATCACGATGATTTCGTCGATTTTGACGAAAATTGACCGTCATTTCCATCCCGTTTGAGATATTTCGACGTTTAAGCGCTCTTTTCACTGCACTTTACGCGCCAAATGTAATGCACACACGTTTCAGCGTCGAAACAAGCCCAACGGCTCGCAAATCGCGATGATTTCGTCGGTTTTGACGAAAATTGACCGTCATTTCCATCCCGTTTGAGATATTTCGACGTTTAAGCGCTCTTTTCACTGCACTTTACGCGCCAAATGTAATGCACACACGTTTCAGCGTCGAAACAAGCCCAACGGCTCGCAAATCGCGATGATTTCGTCGATTTTGACGAAAATTGACCGTCATTTCCATCCCGTTTGAGATATTTCGACGTTTAAGCGCTCTTTTCACTGCACTTTACGCGCCAAATGTAATGCACACACGTTTCAGCGTCGAAACAAGCCCAACGGCTCGCAAATCACGATGATGATTTCGTCGATTTTGACGAAAATTGACCGTCATTTCCATCCCGTTTGAGATATTTCGACGTTTAAGCGCTCTTTTCACTGCACTTTACGCGCCAAATGTAATGCACACACGTTTCAGCGTCGAAACAAGCCCAACGGCTCGCAAATCGCGATGATTTCGTCGATTTTGACGAAAATTGACCGTCATTTCCATCCCGTTTGAGATATTTCGACGTTTAAGCGCTCTTTTCACTGCACTTTACGCCCATGTAATCACACGTTTGTATTCATATCACATTTTCAGCGTCGAAACAAGCCCAACGGCTCGCAAATCGCGATGATTTCGTCGATTTTGACGAAAATTGACCGTCATTTCCATCCCGTTTGAGATATTTCGACGTTTAAGCGCTCTTTTCACTGCACTTTACGCGCCGATGTAATGCACACACGTTTTCAGCGTCGAAACAAGCCCAACGGCTCGCAAATCGCGATGATTTCGTCGGTTTGACGAAAATTGACCGTCATTTCCATCCCGTTTTTGGGATATTTCGACGTTTAAGCGCTCTTTTCACTGCGCTTTACGCGCCAAATGCAATGCACACGTTTCAGCGTCGAAACA